>ONZH01022615.1:0-51365 GCA_900303285.1 Rhinella marina | reverse complement strand
AACATCCGCCGATACTTGTCCCTCCTGCTGATAGCGGGCCCACAGTGATGGAAGTTGCACGAGGGGGTGCCATGAACGTGTCCCACACCTTGGAGAGTGTTCCCCTGGTGGCTGTGGGCCTGATGGATGTTGTGGGACTCTGGGAGACCCTCTCCTCTCTGCCGCCAGCGATGGTGGGTGGGAAAATCTCCATCATGTTCTGCACGAGTTCCCTCTGGTATTCCAGCAATCGATTCGTCCTCTCCTCTACCGGAATAAAAGAGGAGACGTTATCTTTATACCGGGGGTCCAGGAGTGCGAAGACCCAGTACAGTTTGTTCTCCACTATCCGGACAACACGTGTGTCCCGGGAAAAGCAGCCCAGCATGAAGTCAGCCATGTGTGCCAGACTCTGAATAGGCATGACCTCACTGCCCCCACCAGAAGGATCACTTGCCATTTCCTCCTCTTCCTCTTCCGCCTCCTCTCCGCCCCATCCGCGCTGAACCAATGGGACGCACACAGCCTGACTGCTACCCTCGCCGCCAGCATCCTCCTCCTCTTCCACAGCCACCTCCACGTCGTCCTCCTCCTCCTCATCCTCCTCCTCCTGCAACTGCCACCGTGAAGCAGACAAAAGTGTGGTCTGACTGTGTAGCTCCGTTGCGTCTCCTCCTACCCCGTCTCCTCTGCGTGCAATGCGTTCTCCCTTATTGCGATGAGCGATTCTTTAAGGACGCCTAGGAGCGGGATGGTTACGCTCACTATAGCGTCCTCGCTGCTGACCTTCTTGGTGGACTCCTCAAAGATACGCAGTACATCGCATATGTCTGCCATCCATGGCCACTCGTGGTTGGCAAACTGAGGGAGCTGAGTTGGAGGCACGCGTGGATTCATAATCTGGTACTCCATCAATGCTCTCTGCTGCTCACACACCCTGGCCAACATGGAATAGGTGGAATTCCAGCGAGTCGGCAGGTCGCACAACAGCCGATGTTCAGGCAAATGGAGGCGTTGCTGGAGTTTTTTTAAGCTAGCAGCAGCTACAGTTGACTTCCGAAAGTGAGCGCACAAGCGCCGCACTTTCACCAGTAGCTCTGCCAGGTTGGGGTAAGTCTTCAGAAATTTTTGGACTACCAGATTAAAAACGTGGGCCAGGCATGGTACGTGATTGAGTTCGGCAAGCTCCAGAGCCGCCACCAGGTTACGGCCGTTATCGCACACGACCATGCCTGGTCCTAGCTGCAGCGGCGACAGCCACATCTCCGTCTGCTGCAATATGGCGTCCCTCACCTCTGGGGCGCTGTGCTTCCTGTCGCCCAAGCTGATGAGCTTTAGCACCGCCTGCTGACGTCTCCCCGCGCCAGTGCTGCAACGCTTCCAGCTAGCGGCTGAGGGCGATGTTAAGGCACAGGAGGAGGAGGAGGAGGAGGAGGGGGGTTTATCAGAACCCATGCTGGCAATCTTGGGCGGGGGTGGTAGGTAGGCCGTCTCTGTTTGCCGACCCCGTCCCCGCTTCCACTACATTCACCCAGTGTGCCGTCAAAGAGATGTAGCATCCCTGGCCGCAAGCGCTTGTCCACGAGTCGGTGGTCAAGTGGACCTTTGCGCTGACTGCGTACCTCAGGGCCCGCCTGATGTTACGCGACACGTGCTGGTGCAGGGCGGGGACGGCACTCCGGGAAAAGTAGTGGCGGCTGGGGACGGAATAGCGAGGTGCGGCAGCCGCCATCAGGTCGCGGAAGGCCTGCGTCTCCACAAGCCTAAACGGCAACATCTCCAGGGCCAGCAGTTTGGAGATGTGGCAGTTTAAGGCTTGGGCTTGGGGGTGACTCGAGGCGTACTTCCGCCTGCGGTCGAACGCCTGCGAGATGGACAGTTGTTGGGACGAGGAGTGTGAGGGTGCAGGCGAAGAGGCGGGGGAAGGGGAGGCTGAAGGAGAAGGCCCCAAAGTAGCCGAGGCAGAGGCAGATGTGGAGGTGTCCTGGCTGGAGGTCTGGACCGCAGTGGCAGCACACAACAAAGGGGAAGAGGCAGTGGCAGCAGGACCGGGCGCAGTTTGTATTGCGTTTGCTCTCTCCCACTCAGCCCAGTGCTTGACTTCCAAGTGACGCCGCATGCCTGAGGTGGTCAGATTGCTCTTCTCAGAGCCCCTACTGAGTTTTGAGTGGCAGAGTGTGCAAACCGCGCTCAGTTTGTCATCCGCACAAACATTAAAAAATCTCCACACCACAGAAGTACGAGGCCTCGATGGGGGAGCTTCGCGCGACTGCCCGCTGCCGGAACAGCTTCGGCCGTGCTGGCTGTGGCCTCACTACTTTGTCTGGACTGTCCTCTGCCTCTGGACATCCCTCTGCCTGTGGACATCCCTCTGCCTGTGGACATCCCTCTGCCTGTGGACATCCCTCTGCCTCTGGACATCCCTCTGCCTCTTGCTGCCTTTTTCGGTGCTGCGCAGACCACCACCTCTCCACTGCTTTCCCCGCTGGACATCACCCCTGGCCAAGTGGGGTCGGTCATTTCGTCATCCACCACCTCCTCTTATTCACTCTGCTCCTCCTCCTGCCCACTGGACATTCCAACAGCCTCCCTTGATGGCAACTGCGTCTCATCATCATCATCGCTCATGATAACAGATGCTGGTTCAGGGTCCACATCAGCAGGAGATGGCGAAAACTCAAGGGTTTGGGCATCACTACAAACAAATTCCTCTCCTAGCTCCTGGGATTCTTCCGGCACATCTGAAAAAGGACCCGAAAAGAGCTCCTGGGAGGGGTCAAGGGTGGGATGACTCTGTTGGCCAGGTGTGGAGGAAGGAGGGTCAGAGTGAGACTGTGTGGATGACTGGCTGGTGGACAACTGTGTGGAAGCGCTATCGGCTATCCATTGCACCACCTGTTCAACCTGCTCAGGCCTCAACAGCGGTGTAACCCGCCCCCTGCTTAACTGTCCCATAGAGGCAGGGATTCTGGATGAGCGGGATCCTGACTGACCCTCACCAGCACGCATTGTATCCCCACTGGCTTCAACAAGGCCCCCAACAGCATTTCCGCGCCCCCGTCCTCATCCACGTCCTATTCCGCTAGCCCCCCGCCGCATTTTTTTTTTTTTTACAATATTTTGCCTTCACAGCCGTGAAATTAGTTTGCAAGAGAACGCACAGTACAGTTGCCAATTGAAAGGCCTATATATTGTATATATTGTATATTTCAAGGTACACAGCCGTGTTCTAAGTGATCAGACGGTGTGTATGAACAACAGTTATGAGAAATTACTTTGCACGAGAACGCACAGTACAGTTGCCAGTTAAGGCCTATATATTGTATTTTTCAAGGTACACAGCCGTGTACTAAGTGATCAGACGGTGTGTATGAACAACAGTTATGAGAAATTACTTTGCAAGAGAACGCACAGTACAGTTGCCAGTTAAGGCCTATATATTGTATTTTTCAAGGTACACAGCCGTGTACTGAGTGATCAGACGGTGTGTATGAACAACAGTTATGAGAAATTACTTTGCAAGAGAACGCACAGTACAGTTGCCAGTTAAGGCCTATATATTGTATTTTTCAAGGTACACAGCCGTGTACTGACTGATCAGACGGTGTGTATGAACAACAGTTATGAGAAATTACTTTGCAAGAGAACGCACAGTACAGTTGCCAGTTAAGGCCTATATATTGTATTTTTCAAGGTACACAGCCGTGTACTAAGTGATCAGACGGTGTGTATGAACAACAGTTATGAGAAATTACTTTGCAAGAGAACGCACAGTACAGTTGCCAGTTAAGGCCTATATATTGTATTTTTCAAGGTACACAGCCGTGTACTAAGTGATCAGACGGTGTGTATGAACAACAGTTATGAGAAATTACTTTGCAAGAGAACGCACAGTACAGTTGCCAGTTAAGGCCTATATATTGTATTTTTCAAGGTACACAGCCGTGTACTAAGTGATCAGACGGTGTGTATGAACAACAGTTATGAGAAATTACTTTGCAAGAGAACGCACAGTACAGTTGCCAGTTAAGGCCTATATATTGTATTTTTCAAGGTACACAGCCGTGTACTGAGTGATCAGACGGTGTGTATGAACAACAGTTATGAGAAATTACTTTGCAAGAGAACGCACAGTACAGTTGCCAGTTAAGGCCTATATATTGTATTTTTCAAGGTACACAGCCGTGTACTGAGTGATCAGACGGTGTGTATGAACAACAGTTATGAGAAATTACTTTGCAAGAGAACGCACAGTACAGTTGCCAGTTAAGGCCTATATATTGTATTTTTCAAGGTACACAGCCGTGTACTGAGTGATCAGACGGTGTGTATGAACAACAGTTATGAGAAATTACTTTGCAAGAGAACGCACAGTACAGTTGCCAGTTAAGGCCTATATATTGTATTTTTCAAGGTACACAACCGTGTACTGAGTGATCAGACGGTGTGTATGAACAACAGTTATGAGAAATTACTTTGCAAGAGAACGCACAGTACAGTTGCCAGTTAAGGCCTATATATTGTATTTTTCAAGGTACACAGCCGTGTACTGAGTGATCAGACGGTGTGTATGAACAACAGTTATGAGAAATTACTTTGCAAGAGAACGCACAGTACAGTTGCCAGTTAAGGCCTATATATTGTATTTTTCAAGGTACACAGCCGTGTACTGAGTGATCAGACGGTGTGTATGAACAACAGTTATGAGAAATTACTTTGCAAGAGAACGCACAGTACAGTTGCCAGTTAAGGCCTATATATTGTATTTTTCAAGGTACACAGCCGTGTACTAAGTGATCAGACGGTGTGTATGAACAACAGTTATGAGAAATTACTTTGCAAGAGAACGCACAGTACAGTTGCCAGTTAAGGCCTATATATTGTATTTTTCAAGGTACACAGCCGTGTACTGAGTGATCAGACGGTGTGTATGAACAACAGTTATGAGAAATTACTTTGCAAGAGAACGCACAGTACAGTTGCCAGTTAAGGCCTATATATTGTATTTTTCAAGGTACACAGCCGTGTACTGAGTGATCAGACGGTGTGTATGAACAACAGTTATGAGAAATTACTTTGCAAGAGAACGCACAGTACAGTTGCCAGTTAAGGCCTATATATTGTATTTTTCAAGGTACACAGCCGTGTACTGAGTGATCAGACGGTGTGTATGAACAACAGTTATGAGAAATTACTTTGCAAGAGAACGCACAGTACAGTTGCCAGTTATAAGGCCTATATATTGTATTTTTCAAGGTACACAGCCGTGTACTGAGTGATCAGACGGTGTGTATGAACAACAGTTATGAGAAATTACTTTGCAAGAGAACGCACAGTACAGTTGCCAGTTAAGGCCTATATATTGTATTTTTCAAGGTACACAGCCGTGTACTAAGTGATCAGACAGTGTGTATGAACAACAGTTATGAGAAATTACTTTGCAAGAGAACGCACAGTACAGTTGCCAGTTATAAGGCCTATATATTGTATTTTTCAAGGTACACAGCAGTAGTGCCAAATATAGTTTGGTATGTAGCAGAGCACCTAATACACCACTAATGCCTCTCTCTGTCCCTACTCCAGTAGCTATCCCTGAATACAGCAGCCGTTCTCTGTAAAGTCTATATTGTAGTAAGCTATCACTGAAGTCCACTGTAGTAGCCCTGATAAGGGCTTTTAATCACGCTCCTGCCTATCCAACAGCTAAAATCTGTCTCTCCCTTCTCCAGCCTCTGTCCCTGACTAAGTTCACGCAGCATATGCGTACGAGCAGGAAGAGCTGAGTTTTTAATATTCGAGGTCACATGGTTTTTCCAGCCAATGCATGTAGACGCCGTTTTCGCGCTGCCAGCGTGCTCAGCGTGCCTGTCATACCCCCCCTGCATGGTGATTGGTGGAAAAAGAGCGCCAGGGAAGGTGGGAGGGGAAACGAATTCTAGGTGCGCCATCGCCGTTATACTCGAATTAAATCGAGTATGCCGAATATCGTAGTATTCGATCGAATACCAGCTCGATCGAACACTACTCGCTCATCTCTAGTAAATGCCTTCGGGGTATCTGCATAAGGGGAATCATTCAATGGATTTCGGACCTGGCTAGTAAATTAATGCATTAGCAAACACCATGAAGGGTTCTCCATAATACATGACCCGCCCTGGTGGTTGGGCGCACAGGTTTATGAATATATGGGCACATAATACATGGAAATTTGAGTTCCAATTTTTTAATCTATAGCAAATCACATATGTGGATAATAAATCAATTTGATATATTTTATTAAAAAAGTAAAAACAATGAAAAAGCCTAACAAGTCGTCCACAGAAAATGAGTGGACCCAAAGCAAAGGACACTGTGGTCATAAAGTGGACATGACCTTAAAGAGCATGTGACAGGTGGTTGTCCAGTGCAAGTGGGAAATTCCTTTAGGCTTTATGCACACGGCGGATACACTGTCAGTTTTTCATGGCCATTTTGCATCAGTGCGTGTATCCATGTTTAATGTCCATTTTGTTATCAAAAATTTCAAATAATGTTGGAAATGAAAGGGCCATTAAAAATGGATTTATTTCATTGGCTTTATGTTTTTTAAATACAAACCCAACCCCTGCAGTGCTCTCTGTATGCCTAATGTCTCCTATACTGACCCCTGGACATCAAATGTCCCTCTTAGTGGCCCCCAGTATATAAAATGTCCCTCTTACTGGCCCCTAGTATATAAAATGTCCCTCTTAGTGGCCCCTAGTATATAAAATGTCACTCTTAGTGGCCCCCAGTATGTTAATGCTCCTCTTAGGGTACATTCACACGACCGTATAATTTTATCCGTGTCCGATCCGCATTTTGCGAAATAGATGCGGATCCATTCATTCCTATGGGTGAATAAAATGTGTGGACAACGTTCAGTATGTTGTTCGCATCCGTGTTTCCGCATTTCTAGTCCGCAAGAATATGAAGCTTGTCCAACTATTGTCCGCACAGATCGGTCCGCAGCCCCATTTAAGTCTATGGATCCGCAATTTGTGGATGACATACGGAAAGGTTTCCGTATGTTATCCGTTTTTTGTGGATCCTTTTCCATATAATTGAAGGCCTTGACAACTATGAATTAATTATTCTTTTTTTCTCTCTTTTTTTTTACCTTCCGTTTTTTGCGGACCGTAAAAAAAAAACGGAAGACATACAGAACATATACGGAAGCCATTCTTCCGCAAAATGCGGACACATGGTTCAGTTATTTGCGGACCGCAAAACGGAAAGGATTCAACACGGTCGTGTGAATGTACCCTTAGTGGCCCCCAGTATAGTTAATGCTGCTTTTAGTGGCCCCCAGTATAGTTAATGCTGCTTTTAGTGGCCCCCAGTATAGTTAATGCTTCTCTTAGTGGCCTCCAGTATAGTTAATGCTCCTCTTAGTCGCCCCCAGTATAGATAAGGCTCCTCTTAGTCGCCCCCAGTATAGTTAATACTCCTCTTAAGTGGAGCACTAACTATACTGGGGGCCACTAAGAGGAACATTAATTATACTGGGGGCGACTAAGAGGAGCATTAACTATAATGGGGGACACTAAGAGGAACATTAATTATACTGGGGGCGACTAAGAGGAGCATTAACTATAATGGGGGACACTAAGAGGAACCTTAATTATACTGGGGGTGACTAAGAGAAGCCTTATCTATACTGGGGGCTACTAAGAGAAGCCTTCTCTATACTGGGGGCTACTAAGAGAAGCCTTCTCTATACTGGGGGCTACTAAGAGGAGCATTAACTAAACTGGGGGCTACTAAGAGGAGTCTTCTCTATACTGGGGGCTACTAAGAGAAGCCTTCTCTATACTGGGGGCTACTAAGAGGAGCATTAACTAAACTGGGGGCTACTAAGAGAAGTCTTCTCTATACTGGGGGCTACTAAGAGAAGCCTTCTCTATACTGGGGGCTACTAAGAGGAGCATTAACTAAACTGGGGGCTACTAAGAGAAGCCTTCTCTATACTGGGGGCTACTAAGAGAAGCCTTCTCTGTACTGGGGGCTACTAAGAGGAGTGTTAACTATACTGGGGGCCACTAAGAGGAGCCTTATCTATACTGGGGGCTACAATGAGGAGCATTAACTATACTGGGGCTACTAATAAACCCTTTAAGTCGTTTTCACTGATTTTGCACATTGCAAAGTAGCTGCTCCTAGTCACCTGTCAAAGCAACCAGACTAAAGAAGTTTTCTTTTTTTACAGGGTTTCTTTGTATCAGTCTTTTACTGCTTCTTGAACGGGGAGGTAAGTGGTCTTGGCCTGATCTTTTTGGATTATTTGAAAAAAATTAGATCTCTCTTTTTCATATGCTATCCGGTCACCCGATGCTGCAGACGTTTAAACTGAGGCATCCACCAGTAACCTTGTACAGCCTTGCTCCTCTTCTGGACCGCCGCGTGTGTGGCAGAGGGGCCCCTCAGTCACAAGGCCCCAGATGCGACTGCTACCTCTGCAACCACTATAGCAGGGACATGACCGATTATAGAGCAGTTCTCCCCCAGCCCCTGTTTTGTCATGGTGCCTACAGCAGGATCATCCAGCAGACAGTGGGCTACCGATTCCTGGTATTTCCTTCTATGCCACCTATAAATTTGTAAAAACGTTAAAAGTGACAAAATGAAAGTGAGACGTATTACAATTTCATTAAAGAAAAAATTTTCAAAATGTGGATCGTTATTTTTTTTATGAGGTTCCCCCTTAAGGTGCTAGGTGCCCTTTAAATCCGTAGACTGACAGACATAGAACGGGTTTTTTAATGTTTTATTGATTGAGACTCTGAGAACAGATTTCATCTTGTTTCTTTGTCTCACAATCATTTTCTGGCCTAAGATTTCTTAATTGTTTGACACCCAGATAACTGTCCCCAAAGAGTAAATCTCCTTTTAATCTATAATATATCAGCGGAGGCCGAGGTTTCAGTTCTCCCGTTTCTCCTCACGTCTTTGTTGCTCCGGTCAGTGTCAATTAAAATTCAGAAATGAAGTTATTAAAGTTTAGCTGAGAATTCATTAATTTTCGGCTACTTTATCAATGTTGCAGGGAGGTTCTTGAGGCCTGGGATTCTCGTAGGGACAAGTGATTAAAACTGTGACTCTGAAAGAGAAAGAAAACATAAAAACAGTTCACTTCCCCTATTAAAAATAATAATTATAAAAGATAACTTAAAGTCATTTTATTTTACGGGTATTTCTCATCTGTTTGTGCTCTGCAGCTGCCTTGTGATCAGCTCTGTGACCAGACTGTAAATATGGCAGCTCTCTCTTTCCCCCTACATAGCAGGAAGTCCCAGCACTGTGCCAGGCATCATCAGCTGTTTGACCCAATTTTTTGTCTCCGAAGTGAAGGAAACCCCCAGAAATCCTCCTCCGACATTGTGTCAGCCACCTATAGTGTTACTCTCTATGACTGATTTTCTATGTACACACCTGTGCTACCTCCGTCTCAGTACAACTCAAAATGGAGGAATATAATAATAATATTTATTTATATAGCGCCACCATATTCCGCAGCGCTTTACAAAATCATAGGGTTCTTGTATAATACAAAAATAACTGGCTAATATACAACTGAAACACTAGGAGTGAGGGCCCTGCTCGCAAGAGCTTACAATCTATGAGGAATAGGGGGTGACACATAAGGTGGTTGATGGTGATAAGTAGGATTCGAGCCATAATTGTACTGAAAGGAGTGGAGCCGGCCAATCTGCTTTGAGTTTGGGACTATTAGAGGATCGAGTTCAGGCCAGAGGAGTTGGCGGGGGAGCGTTTTAGTTGGGGAAAGGTCATTTTAGGAAGCTTGATAAGCCTGCCTGACAAGATGTGTTTTTAGGGCACGTTTGAAGATAGGGAAGTTGTGAATTAACCTGATATTTCGGGGCAGAGTATTCCAAAGTGTAGGTGCAGCTCAAGAAAAGTCTTGAAGACGGGAGTAAGAGGTACAAATTATGGAGGATATTAATCTTAGGTCGCTAACAGAACGGAGAGCACGAGTAGGGTGGTAGATGGAGATGAGGGAGTAGATGTATGGAGGGGCAGCACTGTGGAGAGCACAGGTAGGGTGGTAGACGGAGATGAGGAGGAGATGTATAGAGGTGCAGCACTGTGGAGAGCACGAGTAGGGTGGTAGACGGAGATGAGGGAAGGGATGTATGGAGGGGCAGCACTGTGGAGAGCACGAGTAGGGTGGTAGACGGAGATGAGGGAAGGGATGTATGGAGGGGCAGCACTATGAAGAGCATGAGTAGGGTGGTAGATGGAGATGAGGGAGGAGATGTATGGAGGGGCAGCACTGTGGAGAGCACAGGTAGGGTGGTAGACGGAGATGAGGGAGGAGATGTATGGAGGGGCAGAACTGTGGAGAGCACAGGTAGGGTGGTAGACGGAGATGAGGGAGGAGATGTATGGAGGGGCAGCACTGTGGAGAGCACGAGTAGGGTGGTAGATGGAGATGAGGAGGAGATGTATGGAGGGGCAGCACTGTGGAGAGCACGGGTAGGGTGGTAGACAGAGATGAGGAGGAGATGTAGGGGGTGCAGCACTGTGGAGAGCACGAGTAGGGTGGTAGACAGAGATGAGGAGGAGATGTAGGGGGTGCAGCACTGTGGAGAACAGGAGTAGGGTGGTAGACGGAGATGAGGGAGGAGATGTATGGAGGGGCAGCACTATGAAGAGCACAAGTAGGGTGGTAGACGGAGATGAGGGAGAAGATGTATGGAGGTGCAGCACTGTGGAGAGCACAGGTAGGATGGTAGACGGAGATGTATGGAGGAGATGTATGGAGGTGCAGCACTGTGGAGAGCACAGGTAGGGTGGTAGACGGAGATGAAGGAGGAGATGTATGGAGGGGCAGCACTGTGGAGAGCACAGGTAGGGTGGTAGACGGAGATGAGGGAGGAGATGTATGGAGGTGCAGCACTGTGGAGAGCACGAGTAGGGTGGTAGACGGAGATGAGGGAGGAGATGTATGGAGGTGCAGCACTGTGGAGAGCACAGGTAGGATGGTAGACGGAGATGTATGGAGGAGATGTATGGAGGTGCAGCACTGTGAAGAGCACCAGTAGGATGGTAGACGGAGATGAGGGAGGAGATGTATGGAGGTGCAGCACTGTGGAGAGCTTTGTGGGTGAGGATGAGAAGTTTAAACTGTGTTCTGTGGTGGATGGGCAACCAATGAAGTGACTGGCATAGACTAGTAGCATCAGTGTAGCGGGTGAATGGATAGATGAGCCTGGCTGCAGCATTTAGGACAGACTGAAGGGGAGAGAGGTTAGTGAGATGGAGACTGGTTAGTAACGCGTTGCAGTAGTCAAGACGAGAGTGAATCAAAGCAACAACAAGAGTTTTTGCCATCTCCACCGTAAGAAAAGGGCGGATTCTGGCAATGTTCTTGAGGTGCAGACGACAAGAGCGTGTAAGTGATTGAATATGGGGAACAAAGGAAAGATCAGAGTCAAATGTGGCCCCGAAACAGCAGGCATGTTGCCCAGGAGTTATAATAGTACCACAGACCGAGATTGAAATATCAAGATTAGATGGATTAGTAGATGGGGGAAAGATAAGAAATTCAGTTTTAGAGAGGTTTAGTTTTAGATACAGAGAGGACATGATGTTAGAGACAGCTGCCAATTACTGGTGTTTTGGAGTAAAGCAGGGGTGATTTCGGGGGATGAAGTGTGTAGTTGGGTGTCGTCAGCATAGAGATGGTACAGAAAGACGAATCTACTGATAGTCTGTCTGATGGGGGCTGTGTAGAGGGAGATCAGTAGAGGACCTAGTACTGAGCCCTGAGGAACCCCAACATCAAGAGGGAGAGGAGAAGAAGAAGAGCCAGCGAAAGATACACTAAAGGAGCGGCCAGAGAGATAGGAAGAGAACCAGGAGAGAGCAGTGTCTTTAAGGCCAGTCGAGTGAAGCATGGTGAGGAGGAATTTGTGGTCTACCGTATCATACACTGCAGAGAGATCCAGAAGAATCAGTAGAGAATAATCCCCATTTCTTTTTGCTGTTAGGAGATCATTAGATACTTTAGTAAGGGCAGTTTCTGTAGAGTGAAGAGGGCGAAAGGCAGATTGTAAGGGGTCAAGAAGAGAGTTTGCAGAGAGATAGCTTATTAAGCGAGAGTAGACAAGACGTTCAAGGAGTTTAAAGATGAAGGGGAGGTTAGAAACCGGTCGGTAGTTCGCAGCACAGGTCGGGTCAAAAGATGTTTTTTTTAGTAGTGGGGTTATAACAGAGTGTTTGAAAGAGGACAGAAGAGAGAGGTTAAATATTGTAGTTAGGTGAGTGATGACAGCCGGGGAGAGGGACTGGAGGAGGTGTGATGGAATAGGATCGCTGCTGCAGGTCGTGGGCCAAGAAGAAGAGAGAAGCCTGGAGACTTCTTCCTCTGTTATAGGGTCAAAAGAGGAGAGAGAGCATGTGGAGGAATGAGAGGGAGGAGGATTGAGATTTGGGGACTGGGAGATTATTTCCTGCCGGATACTGCCAATCTTGTCCCTGAAGTAGGTGGCCATGCCATCAGCGCAGAGGTCAGTGACAGGTTCTGAAACTTTAGGGCTTAGAAGGGAATGAAAAGTGTCAAAGAGTCGTTTTGGGTTATTTGAGAGTGAGGAGATGAGAGAGGTGAAGTACTTTTGTTTTGCAATGTTGAGAGGCGAATTGTATGTTTTGAGCATAAATCTATAATGGAGGAAGTCTGATGATATTCATGATTTTCTCCATAAGTGTTCTGCACATCTGGAGCAGCGCTGGAGAAAACGTGTTTCTGATG
This sequence comes from Rhinella marina, assembly GCA_900303285.1. Classification (NCBI taxonomy): domain Eukaryota; kingdom Metazoa; phylum Chordata; class Amphibia; order Anura; family Bufonidae; genus Rhinella; species Rhinella marina. Next base: position 38,593 of record ONZH01022615.1, on the reverse strand, counting down.
TATGCCAGGGTTGCCGTGTTCTGCGTCGGGAGGGTCGGATTGATATTGGAGCAACTTCATCTAGGAAGGTTTTGAGGGTCTGGTTGTAATGATTGTCAGCCAAGTCTGGACAGGAGAGGGAAGAGATTGGGCTAAATTGTAGCTAATTGTAGGGTGTTAATAAGCTGCTGGCAGTTAATGGTGTGTAGGTTTCTGTAAGTGTGAAAAGTAGGACTGTCATGAGAAGAGTGAGAGGTCTTAATAGTAAAGGAAAGAAGATTGTGGTCGGAAAGTGGGAAGGACGAGTTACTAAAGTTTAGAACTGAGCAAGACTAGATCAAGTGTATTGCCCTGTTCATTCGTTGCAGAGGAAGAGAGTTGTGATAAGCCAAGAGAGGAGGTTAAAGAAAGAAGGTGAGTGGCTGAAGGGGAGATAGGATCATCAATGGGGATATTAAAATCACCCATAATAAGAGTTGGTGATTCAGAAGATAGGAAGTGAGGAAGCCAAGCTGCAAAGTGATCCAGGAATTGGTGAGGGGAGCCTGGGGGACGATAGACAACTGCAATTCGTAGGGAGAATGGATGGAAGAGTCTGATGGTGTGAACCTCAAAAGAGGGGAATGTGAGAGAGGGTACAGGAGGAGTGACCTGATATGTGCCCTGTGGAGAAAGTAGTATGCCTACTCCTCCCCCGTGCATCAGGTCACGAAAACTTCCTGATAAATGTTAAAGTGTAACCGTCGTTCTTTTTTTAAATTTTTTCAATGTGTAGGGGCAGTGATACCGACCATTTTTGTAATATACTTTAACACCTTGCCGACCTAGGACGAGAATGCTCGGCCTAATATGGCGTTACTTAACGCCCTAGGACAAGCATTATTGTCCTAGGGTTAAGGTGCTGCTGCTGCCCCGCTGCCGCAATCTGCAGCAGGGGCCCGGCTGATACTAACAGCCGGGCCTCTGCTGTATCCTCCAGCACTGGTGATTACACCGATGCAGGCGGATTAACCCCTTGTATGCCGCGGTCACGCTAACCGCGGCATACAAGGTAATTGCGGCAGCTTTTAAAGCCATCGGGTCCCAGTGAGGCGGTGGGGAGGGCCCAATGGTTGAGATGGAAGCCCCGATGCCTTGCCCAGAGGCATCGGGACTCCCATCTACGGAAGCCCAGGAGACCCAGCCACAGCGCTGGGTCTCCTAGGCAACGGTCAGCGTCTCACAGTGTGAGACGCTGACAGTTGAATGCAGCACAATACAGATTTATTGTGCTCCATTCAATCAGGGATCAGACCCTGAAATGTTAAAGTCCCTTACTGGGACATAAGTGAAATGTTAAAAAAAAAGTTAAATAAAAGTGTTTTAACAAAAAAAAAATAATAATAAAGTTTCAATAAAAAAAAAAGCCCCTTCCCTATAAAGAAACACATAAATACATAGAAAAAAAATAAAAAATATACATATTAGGTATCGCCACATCCGTAAAAACCTGCTTTATTAAAATATCACATGATCCAGCCCGCCCGGTCAACACCGTAAAAAATAAAAAATAAAAAATAAAAGCTGTCTAAAAAAAGTCATTTTTTGTCACATTTCATTACAAAAAATGTAATACCATGCGATCAAAAAAGTGTATGCCCCCAAATATAGTACCAATCTAACCGTCATCTCATCCCGCAAAAAATGAGCCCCTACCCGAGACAATCGCCCAAAAAATAAAAAAAACTACAGCTCTCTGACTATGGAGACCCTAAAACATGATTTTTTTTGTTTCAAAAATGATATTATTGTGTAAAACTTAAAAAAATAAAAATAAGTATACATGTTGGGTATCGCCACGTCCGTAAAAACATGCTCTACAAAAATATAGCATGATCTCTCCCCTCAGGTGAACACTGTAAAAAATAAAAAATAAAAACTGTCTAAAAAAAGCCATTTTTTGTCACATTTTATCACAAAAAATGTAATACCAAGCGATCAAAAAAGCGTATGCCCCCAAAAATAGTACCAATCTAATCGTCATCTCATCCGGCAAAAAATGAGCCCCTACCTGAGACAATCGCCCAAAAAATAAAAAAAATTACAGCTTTCTGACTATGGAGACACTAAAATGTGATTTTTTTTTGTGCTTCAAAAATATTGTGTAAAACTTAAATAAATAAAAAAAAGTATACATATTAGATATTGCCGCGTCCGTAACGACCTGCTCTATAAAAATACCACACGATCTAACCTGTCAGATGAATGTTGTAAATAACAAAAAATAAAAACAATGCCAAAACTGCTAGTTTTTGTTACCTTGCCTCACAAAAAGTGTAATATAGAGCTACCAAAAATCATATGTACTATAAAATAGCACTAACAAAACTGCCAACTTATCCCGTAGTTTCCAAAATGGGGTCAGTTTTTTGGAGTTTCCTACTCTAGGGGTGCATCAAATGTGACATGGCAACAAACTTTTTCCAGTGAAATCTGCCCTGGCGTTCCTTTCCTTCTGCGCCCTGCCGTGTGCCTGTACAGCAGTTTACGATGACAAATGGGGCATTTCTGTAAACTACAGAATCAGGGTAATAATTACTGAGTTTTGTTTGGCAGTTAACCCTTACTTTATTCTCAGAATAAAATGATTCATATGGAAAATCTGCCAAAAAAGTGAAATTCGGAAATTTTGGCTACATTTTGCTTTAATTCTTGTGGAACACCTAAAGGGTTACAAACGTTTGTAAATCAGTTTTGAATACCTTGAGGGGTGTAGTTTCTAAAATGGGGTCATTTTGGGTGGTTTCTATGATGGAAGCCTCACAAAGTGACTTCAGAACTGAACTGGTCCTTAAAAAGTAGGTTTTGGAAATTTTGTGAAAAATTTCAAGATTTGCTTCTAAATTTCTAAGCCTTCTAACGTCCCAAAAAAATAAAATGCAATTTTCAAAGTGATCCAAACCTGAAGTAGACACATGAGGAATGTAAAGTCATAACTATTTTTGGAGGCATTACTATGTATTTTAAAAGTAGAGAAATTGACATTTGGAAATTTGCAAATTTTTCAACATTTTTGGTAAATTTGGTATTTTTTTATAAATAAGAATGAAATATTTTGACTCAAATTTACCACTGCCTTGAAGTACAATATGTGACGAGAAAACAATCTCAGAATGGCCTGGATAAGTAAAAGCGTTCTAAAGTTATCACCACATAAAGTGAGACATGTCAGATTTGCTAAAAATGGCCTGGTCCTTAAGGTGTTAATTACTGAAATTGTACATTTCTATTAGAAAAATAGCTCTAAAGTGGCCCATTTTAAGTCTTAGCAACGTTCTTCTGTTTACATAACAGTGGAGACTTGCTAACATTGACTGTGTGATGTAAACAGAAGACAGAGGAGTGTTGCTAAGGCTCAAAATGGGCAACTTTAGAGCTATTTTCTAGTAGAAATGTACAATTTTAGTAATTAAAGTATATTACAAAAATGGTCAGTATCACAGCCCCTACACATTACAAAAAAAAAAAAAGAATGACGGTTACACTTTAACATTTATCAGGATTGTTTTAAAAAAAAATGATGCAAAATGTGATTTAGTTTAAAAACAATGTTTTTCTGGCTCCTCAGGGACTTATATAAGCAGCATAGTAGCAGGTCTTAGGTTAGAGGGGCACCTAGCGAAATGTGTAGGACTGCTGCCAGGGGTATGTTAGACAGGGAGGTTTTAGGTTCCTGTGCCAGCCGGGGTCACTATCATCAGGGTGCTCCGACTATGCCATAGGTAGAATAGTTTGGAGTACTCAGCTAGTTCATAGAGTGATACTAGACCTCGATAACCGGCACCAAGTTACTATACCTCCTTAATGGTCTAATGTGTCATCTGGGCATAAAGGTGCGACGGATGCACCAGAGACACAATCTTTTGAAATTACTTAACATTTGACATAATTTTTTTTAAAAAAAAAACAATTCTAATAAACGTTAAGTTAATTGTTAAGTGATTCCTCCATTCTGAGTTGACAGTACCAGTATCATAACAGTACCAGCCATCCACAGTGCCCTCATAACAATGTCAGCCATCCACATTGCCCTCATAACAGTGCCAGGCATCCACAGTGCCCTCATAACAGTACCAGCCATCCACAGTGCCCTCATAACAATGTCAGCCATCCACATTGCCCTCATAACAGTACCAGCCATCCACAGTGCCCTCATAACAGTGCCAGGCATCCACAGTGCCCTCATAACAGTACCAGCCATCCACAGTGCCCTCATAACAATGTCAGCCATCCACATTGCCCTCATAACAGTACCAGCCATCCACAGTGCCCTCATAACAATGTCAGCCATCCACAGTGCCCTCATAACAGTGCCAGGCATCCACAGTGCCCTCATAACAGTGCCAGCCATCCAAAGTGCCCTCATAATGGTGCCAGCCATTCACAGTGCCCTCATAACAGTGCCAGCCCTCCACAGTGCTCTCATAACAGTGCCAGCAATCCAAAGTGCCCTCACAACACTGTCAGCAATCCACAGTGCCCTTATAACAGTGCCAACTATCTGCAGTGCCTTCATAACAGTGCAAGCCATTCACTGTGCCCTCATAACAGTGGCAGCGATCCACAGAGTCCTCATAACAGTGCCAGCCATCCACAGTGCCCTCATAACAGTGCCAGCCATCCACAGTGCCCTCATAATAGTGCCAGCCATCCACAGTGCCCTCATAACAGTGCCAGCCATCCACAGTGCCCTCATAACAATGTCAGCCATCCACATTGCCCTCATAACAGTGCCAGGCATCCACAGTGCCCTCATAACAGTACCAGCCATCCACAGTGCCCTCATAACAATGTCAGCCATCCACTGTGCCCTCATAACAATGTCAGCCATCCACAGTGCCCTCATAACAATGTCAGCCATCCACAGTGCCCTCATAACAGTGCCAGCCATCCACAGTGCCCTCATAACAGAGCCAGCCCTCCACAGTGCTCTCATAACAGTGCCAGCCATCCAAAGTGCCCTCACAACACTGTCAGCAATCCACAGTGCCTTTATAACAGTGCCAACTATCTGCAGTGCCTTCATAACAGTGCCAGCCATCCACTGTGCCCTCATAACAGTGCCAGCGATCCACAGAGTCCTCATAACAGTGCCAGCCATCCGAAGTGCCCTCATAACAGTGCAAGCCATCCACAGTGCCCTCATAACAGTGCCAGCCATCCACAGTGCCCTCATAATAGTGCCAGCCATCCACAGTGCCCTCATAACAGTGCCAGCCATCCACAGTGCCCTCATAACAGTGCCAGCCATCCACAGTGCCCTCATAACAGTGCCAGCCATCCACAGTGCCCTCATAACAGTGCCAGCCATCCACAGTGCCCTCATAACAGTGCCAGCCATCCACAGGGCTCTCATAACAGTGCCAGCCATCCACAGTGCCCTCATAACAGTGCCAGCCATCCAAAGTGCCCTCATAACAGTGTCTAGCAGCTCCCATGCCCCTGCAACAGATCTAGCCATCCAGAATGACTCATAACAGTCCTATTCAGAAAGTGCCAGCAAACCACAGTGACCACATAGCAGTGCCAGCCAACAATAGCACTCTCATAACAGTGCCAGCCAAAAATAACAATCCCGTAACTGTGTCAACCAACAATAGTAATCCCATAACAATGCCATCCAATAGCAATCCCATAACAATGCCATCCAACAATAGCAATCCCATAACAGTGCCAACTAACCATATCAATTCCATAACGGTGCCAACCAACCATAGCAATCCCATAACAGTGCCAGCCAACAATAGCAATCCCATAACAGTGCCAACCAACCATAGCAATCCCATAACAGTGCCAACCAACCATAGCAATCCCATAACAGTGCCAACTAACCATAGCAATTCCATAACAGTGCCAAACAACCATAGCAATCCCATAACGGTGCCAATCAACAATAGCAATCCCATAACAGTGCCAACTAACCATATCAATTCCATAACGGTGCCAACCAACCATAGCAATCCCATAACAGTGCCAACTAACCATAGCAATTCCATAACGGTGCCAACTAACCATAGCAATTCCATAACAGTGCCAACCAACCATAGCAATCCCATAACAGTGCCGACCAACCATAGCAATCTCATAACCGTGCCAACCAACAATAGCAATCCCATAACAGTGCCAACCAACAATAGCAATCCCATAACAGTGCCAACTAACCATATCAATTCGACCAACCAACCATAGCAATCTCATAACAGTGCCAGCCATCCACAGTGCCACCAAAGGTTGACGGCCACAGTGTCCACTTAACAATACCATCTACAGCTTTTCATACACTGACAGTGCCAGCGATTCACCACTGTCTAATTGAATGTAGGACAAGGTAGAGGTGATATTAACCGGGGCTGGACCAAATGATAACGCTAGCTCTGCTATATCTATATGGCTTCTGTGCCCCCCCACCACCACCAGTCCTTTAGGATAATTTCTTACTATGTTTTTTAAGTGTTTTTTGCTGGTGTTTTTCCCCCCTTTTTTTTTGTGACATAATTGCCACGGCCAGATGTTACATCTGCCAGTAGGAAATGATAAAACACCCTACAAACACTACTTTTTTTTTGTACTGGTGCTTTAATATGGTATTCTCGCCTTTTTTGGGGGGGTTTGGATGTTTTCAGATGTTTTTTCATAGACTACAGGAGGAAAAAAAAGGTCTAAAAAAAAGTATTGTGTGACTGCAGAACGCCACCCCAAATAAATATGCATGAATTTTATGAGAAAAACAAAACACCAAGAAAATGATACGGTGTGGTGGCAGCCTCCATCATCACATCCAGGTAAACACTTTAGCGGTCCCCTCCCCCGCCGCTCGTTAGCTGTGATCACACGATAAACACAGGACGGATTCGGATTTACCTCCTAAGCATCAACTTGATTGCAGATTTACACTTATCTCAAACCCGAGAAACGCGCTCTGTGGAAATACTGGAGTTATCTACGGAAAAAAACTGCAATATTCAGATGTAATTAGAGTATTTCTGATTCATTAGGAGATGCATGTATTATTAATAAGCCTGATTATTAGCTGCCGGCAAGAAAACAGCCGATTTGTGTCCAGCCAGGGACCTGCAAGAACAGTGTATATCAGTTACATAGGCTGTGTATCTAATCCTATCATGTGTGATACTGTCTGCTGAGCTTTGTATCTAATCCTATCATGTGTGATACTGTCTTCTGAGCTTTGTATCTAATCCTATCCTGTGTGATACTGTCTGCTGAGCTTTGTATCTAATCCTATCCTGCGTGATACTGTCTGCTGAGCTGTGTATCTAATCCTATCCTGTGTGATACTGTCTGCTGAGCTGTGTATCTAATCCTATCATGTGTGATACTGCCTGCTGAGCTGTGTATCTAATCCTATCATGTGTGATACTGTCTGCTGAGCGTTGTATCTAATCCTATCATGTGTGATACTGCCTGCTGAGCTTTGTATCTAATCCTATCATGTGTGATACTGCCTGCTGAGCTTTGTATCTAATCCTATAATGTGTGATACTGCCTGCTGAGCTGTGTATCTAATCCTATCATGTGTGATACTGTCTGCTGAGCTGTGTATCTAAGTCTATCCTGTGTAATACTGCCTGCTGAGCTGTGTATCTAAGTCTATCCTGTGTGATACTGCCTGCTGAGTTATGTATCTAATCTATCATGTGTGATACATTCTGCTGAGCTGTGTATCTAATCCTATCATGTGTGATACTGTCTACTGAGCTGTGTAATTAATTCTGTCATGTGTGATACTGTCTGCTGATCTGTGTATCTAAGTCTATCCTGTGTGATACTGCCTGCTGAGCTGTGTATCTAAGTCTATCCTGTGTGATACTGCCAGCTGAGCTATGTATCTAATCTGTGTGATACATTCTGCTAAGCTGTGTATCTAATCATATCATGTGTGATACTGTCTGCTGAGCTGTGTATCTAATCCTATTATGTGTGATACTGTCTGCTGAGCTGTGTATCTAATTCTGTCATGTGTGATACTGTCTGCTGAGCTATGTATCAAATCCTATCATGTGTGATACTGCCTGCTCAGGTGTGTATCTAAATCATATCATGTATGATACTGTCTGCTGGACCGCTGTATCTAAGCCTATCATGTGGGATACTGTCTGCTGAGCTGTTGTGTCTAATCCTGTCCTGTGTGATACTGTCTGCTGAGCTGTGTATCTAATTCTATCATGTCTGATACCATCTGCTGAACTGTTGTATCTAATCCTATCATGTTGGATACTGTCTGCTGACCTGTGTATCTAAGCCCATCCCATCCCTTTTTCCATATTTCATGTCTAAGAGACCCTGCCTGTCATCTTTCTAGGTTCGATCAGCCGCAAGAAAGAGGTGGCACCGTTGGCAGGACCACCATTCCCTCCGTGTCCGTGTTGCCCGAGCCATGTCCATACCAACCTCGCCTACCAGGATCAGCTTTCACAGCATAAAGCAGACCGCAGCCATCTGAGCGCAGGAACACAGCAGCCTCTGCAGATTTTGTATCTTTTTGTTTCCTGGTTTCCTGGTTTTCTTCTCAGAGGACAGAATTCACCTTTAATGGACTTCAGTGGCCACAACATGGGGGAAAGTCACAGAACAAAGGACATGAACCCGAGTGTAGACGGTATTGTAGACGCTATAGAAAGCACAAGCGCAGTTGCTGCGGGGTGGAGACGGTTTTTATGTAAACCCCAGGAGTGAACCAAATGCTTTGACCGAATTCTCATTTTTGGTCCATCTCGTGGACCGAGGACTGTAGAGTGTGGCAGATAACTGGATACTCATGGAAAGTGGTGACAAATCAGTCGCCATCAAGAGTCGGAATTGTTGATTGTTTTCTTTGTATATTTGTATTTTGCAAAAAGAAACAAAAAAAAATTGTCAATGTTCTTACCAAAAATCATTGGGATAGGATCAGAAATTAAGAAGCTTTCAGTCGTCCTCATCTGCAAAATTGTTAAAAATTGTATTCTTACCTTTTTTTTTGTTTTGTCTATTTTTGGGACAATTGGGTAACAACCAGTATGGCCACCAGAGGCCAAAGGGGTTGTCATGTTGTAGTTTTCTTTAGACTCCTGATTGGCAAAAATATTCAGTAATCTACAGAGTCCCATTATAGGGGAAGCAAAAGGGGCAATTTCCTTGGAGCCTCCTCCAACTTGGACCTTCAGAGAGCCTTCACCATCACCTTCATCATCTTAGACACTCAGAGAGTCTCCGTCATGTTAGACCCTCAGAGAACCTCCACCATATTAGACCCTCAGAGAATCTTCACTATCTTAGACACTCAGAAAGTCTCCACCATGTTAGACTCTTAGAGAACCTCCACCATTTTAGACCCTCAGAAAAACTCCACCATATTAAACCCTCAGAGAACCTTCATTATCTTAGACACTCAGAGAGTCTCCACCATGTTAGACCCTCAGAGAACCTCCACTATCTTAGACCCTCAGAAAGTCTCCACCATGTTAGACTCTCAGAGAACCTCCACCATTTTAGACCCTCAGAGAACCTCCACCATGTTAGACCTTCAGAGAGCCTTCACCATCTTGAACACTCATGATGAACACAATGATTTGGCCAGGGATTTTGCATTGGCCAGTGTTTAAGGGGGCTCCTTATAAACTTTGGAGCATTGGCCAAAATGGTCAGTTTTGGCCCTTCGTATATGTAGCCTTCATTTTATATTCTCATTTCTGCATTGCTAATGGAGTTAACAGGCAAAATTGGGTGACAACCTCTATGGTAGCTGTAATGGTGGCTGTCTTGCTAAGCTATGGCAGTAGATTACTGTAAGAAGACTATCAACAAGTGACTATTTTAGGGGCAATGGTCTTTAATAATAAGAGGATTGTTTGTTCTTGTTTCTTTTATCTGCCTTAGCATCAGAATCAGTCACCCACTATAGCTGCCTTTAATCTCTTAAAATATCCAACACATGCTTATTTTTATGCCAAGATTATCTCATCTGGCTCCTCGTGGGCGGGACATAGCCAGACTCTCCAAGTAAATGTTTTATGTGCCATTTTCTACTTTCTAGTCCCCTTGGACATGGGCATGTGATCACTTTGCCAATCACTAGCAGAGGTGGGTCACCACTGCAGCCACTGATTGGCTAAGCATTCACATTTCCTGTGTCTAGTGGGACTAGAAAGTAGAAACCGCTGAGGCATACAGGAAGTGCCGCTCCACAGGAAACTGGAACGTTAGGAAATCGTTCAGGTGAGTATATAATTTTTAAGTAATTCTGCCCACTTTTACATTTTTTTTTCCAGCCAATACATGTAACTATGTACATCCTGGGTTTAGTTCTCCTCTTGCAGCTCCTTGGGGGTGTAATCTGCAGGTTATATTAGATCAGGTTACCAATCAAGCACTTGACTTGACTAACTTCGCGGAACAGGTAGATATACGTTCATAGCATATTCTCTCTGAAATACATGAGGCAAACTGGCCAAGAAGGAAGGTAACTTAAGATTAAAAAAAATGTATTCATGATAAGGGAGGAAGGTGCCGAACAGCAGAGACAACTAATGTGCTGGTTGGGGAGACATTGATTTTGGCTTTCAAGTAAAACGTTTCAAAAGGTTTAACTTTTATTGAATACCCAATAGAGTAGAATGTATATATACTGATATCTCAGGTGTAGTTGGTCAACGTGGCCACAGACATGAAGGCAGTTCTACCACTGTGTTCCTAAATGTGAAGCGGGAAAGGTAATCATGTCTGGATATCCATTTATTTGGTTGACCAGTTATACATGTATTCAGATATTGTTTTTGAAATTTTATACAGCTACCTTATAGATCCGGTTCTGAGGTCCTCTGAACTGGGTTTCGATGACCAGACAAGAATGATGATAGAGTGGTCATGGCCAGACGAAAGCCAAGGCACCAGGAGCAAGCTCTCTAGGGTCTCCATCACCTGGAGGACCAAGGAGACCTTAACTAGCCATCCAGCTTGATGGCCGTTCAGTGATGCAATCCACCTGATAAGAGGTGGACACATGTTTGGCCCTCACTTATAAAGGCATTGGCTTAGCTATCTACTGTAAAAGACTTTGCTTGAGAGAGTCACGTGCATGTGGCATCAATAAGGGATCAAGTGGGTTCCAGTCTGCCCTTGTGAGTTGTCATCTTTTGACCAACATATACAAAAAGAGTTGCAAATAATTCTGATTATGACTGGACTATTTTTGAGCATGAGGGTTGTTTGGGGGCCACAAACCCTGTGATATCAGGCCAACAATCTAGTATCATGACACTTAGACCCAAGTAAAACAGAGGCATTAAAGTGCCTTCTACTTGCTGAGTTACAATCATGAGAGTACAAATCATAGAGGTAGCCCCTGTGGGCATTATGTGGTCTTTTCAGAGGAGGGTTGGCCTCATAATCTGAGCAAAAGTTCACACAGGACTCCCCATCTGCATGAACATAGCATCATTTTTTAACAATTGAGAGAGGAACCAACCCAAGGGTTATGGTTCCTATTCTTTTACAATCAATGGGGATAAAGCAGGGCAAGTGCTGGCCCATCTTACCCAAGATTGTGGGTTTTGAGGTGGAAATCTGCACCAAGGCCTCTTGCACCAAGACCTCTTCACTTTGAAGTGGGCCGAGATGCCCACCTTTGCCTTATTGATAAGACAAGAACTAAATTTCAAATTTTTGTACCTAGAATTTTCAAGTCGGTAAAAAAAATTTTAGAACCTGAATAAGTAAATAATTGGGAATATGTCAGCAAGGTCGTGGTTGATATGTCTGCTGATATGAGGTTATTGATATGTCTTTAACTCTCCAGCTTTTTTACCCAAAGAAAATTTAAGAAAAAAAGCAAAAAATGCAAAAAAAAAGTTGATGATTTTGCCAATCTTGTTTTCTCGATGAAACCTGTACAGTGATTGTTTTCTTTATTTATTGACTTTTCTTATTTTTATTGTATGCTCTTGTTGTTGTCATGTTTACTTACAAAAGACCCATAGGGGCTCATGTATCAACCAGTGTACTGGAGACCATCATGGGGCCCTGGAATTGGTGCTGGGGAAGGTTCATTTTTGGCCACAAATTTTCCTGCCTAGATCTGACAATCTGGAGGTAGAGAGGAGTTTATATGTTGAAATGATAAGGCGGACAATGGCACCTAAGGCCAGAAGTGTAACATGTTTTTTGACCCAAAGCCAATTCTAGAAGGCCCTGACCTAAGTTGGGTTGGGTGCTACTGCTCCTTCTGGCCCCTGTATCGCTGAGCCTCAGTCTAAGTGGTTGGTCAGAGGTCTATAAATTTTGTAAAACCCTGCTGTCCAGCCCAAAAAATGGCACTTAGTTTAGGGCTAAACGCCAAGTAGGTGGCAAGGTCATGGGCAACCTTGCCAACATCAAAAAAGTCACATTTTCATGATGGTGAGAAGGACAACCGTGACCTTGCTTACTATAGTGAAGTTTTGATTTCAAGTTGACTCATGAGCAACCAAGAGGCAACATGTAGACCTAGCCAAATATACAAAAAATATGGAGCTCAATGTATTGTAAGTATTGACAACCCCCCAAAAAACACCAAAAAAACAAGAAATCAATTTCCTTTCCTCAACAGTTCAGACAAATGGTCCCATGATGCCATCAAAAATGGTGGACACATGCCATAGAGTAGACTTAGCATCCCTCAAGTTACGGCAGTGGTGCAGAAACATGGTAAGATTTTTCTGCCCGATTTTTGACGTCTACACTATTGATACATGACCCCCATAGAAAGCAAGGCCCAACATGGAGGCACATTTCTGACAATGTTCAGTTGTCCGTTTTGTATGAATATTTATTGGTGTCGATGAATTTGCTGTTTAGCGGTGACAATTCATGCACAAGTCGTCTGTTGCCTTCTACAAAGTGAGCTTAGCGATGCCGGGTCCGTGCCGCTGGCCGCCTCATCAATATTTTTCTACTTTATTTATCCTGTTTCTTAAACAAAAAAAGGAGAAAAAAAAACGCATTTGTTCTACAAAAAAATGAAAAAAAAGCTTTATTTATTAAAATTGTGATTTCAAAAAGTTCACATTTCCACTGTTTCATTTCTTGTCTTATCTGTATCTTTGCAGTGTGAGGGCAGAGGATGAAGACCTATGGTTCTCCAGCAATGGCAGAACTACAACTCCCAGAATCCTCTCAATAGCTCACTTTCAGTCTCATAGGAATGAATAGAGCAGTTACTGGCTTCCTGTCCTGGGTCAGTTGGAGGTCAGGGAGTTGGTCACATGACCCAGCTACAATAAGAAGAGAGGGGATAACTCACAAATACAGCCTCTGATGAGAAGATTACATTCACTATAGATTATATCATGCACCTTTCTAACAGGTCAGAGAATAAACATTTTTTGCGGGAGTTCTTCTTTAACATCTGAATGTTCACATTCACTGACAGCAAGCATAGCGCATGAAAAATTAAAAAAAAAATGAACAATTCAGACACTACTGTGAGATATATCATAGGCTTTACACTACTTCTATGGCATAAAAAAGTGGAAAATCATGAGCCAGAAATTGGCGCAAATCATAGATTTGAATGACTGGTGCACGGACAGGAAGAGATAGAGCAAATTTAATAAGAGATGTGCGGCTCATAATAAATTTGGAGCGTTTTACTCTGCTGAACTTTAACGACCGACATATTAGGTGCCATTGTTAGTAAATCTAACAATTTACATAGGACTGCAGGGAAACCACTATCACAGAGCACAGACTACGTGGCCTGAAAGTGCTAAATGACAAACACAGCTCTGCTGCATCTATCCGACTCACATTCCTCCTGCTAATGACCATTTTATGCAGCTGACCTCGTCCATCTCCTGTTCGTTTATTCACACAACGTGACTGGCATCGCACGCGGTACTCACCCCGGGCGGTTTATCACTGCATCCGACAATAAGATCTTCGCACATTAGAATGGAGCCAGGGGGGGTTGTCAGGCATGAAGATAGCAATGGGGGGGGGTCATGTTCTTATAAGATGTTATTAGGCGTATTAGTCATTGGGATGGGCAAATTTGATTCGCCAGGAGGTAAAGCTATAGGGGGTGTAAAGGAAGCAATCACAACAGGCCCCAAGGTCTGAAGGGCCCAACGCCCCTCTACCACATAAGTAGACAGAAGTGTTATAAAAGGTGTGTAATAATTGGGGGGTCTGGTAGTGAGGGGCCATAGAAAAGGCCAAAATGAACAGTGGTCTTAGTTTCCCCCCGCCCCAACATGTGTCATCATTAGAGATGAGCGAGCACTAAAATGCTCGGGTGCTCGTAATTCGAAGTCCTATTTTTGAAAGCATGGGGTGACCACTCGCAGCACATGGTGCTCGTTTCGAATAACGAAACCCCATTGGAGTCAATGGGAACTCGAGCATTTTGCAGGACGAAAGCTCTGCACAGGGAAGGTGATGCGTGAAAACCTGACAGCAAGTGGAAACCTCAGAAAATGATGGAAACACACCACGGAAATGTGACACAAGAAACAGCAGGGCAGCATGCCACCATGGATGCCTCTGAGGCTGCTGGCTAATCCCACCATTACCCCACCAATTCTCAGGACCATCACAGCCTTGAGCTGGTGGCGGTACACCAAGTCCGTATGAGCACATTGTGACGCAGCGTGACCCGACACCAGGTGCAGGTAGCTATGGCGGTGACAGGTACCAGGTGCATCAAGCCTCACACAGCATCCAAGTGACCAGATGAGGTAAGAGCAGTGACCCTACTGACAACAGCATGGCGGTGACAACCAACTGAGGTAGCAGTCAGCAGTGCAGTGCCTGCGGGTGAACCAGCGGTAAAACCAATTGCTAAGGTGTGAGCCACCCCATGTAGACCTCAACCACATGGCGTGACCAAAGACTAAGTTAGACAACAGTACACGGTAGACAAGACAGCAGTGATGGCAAGTTAGATGAGTAGACAGGTGACACAGCTGGCCACGTGACCAAAATTTTACCCTGACACAGCATGGCCGGTGACAACCAGAGTGACCAAGTTAGACTGAGCAGGTGACAGACCAGGTGAGTGACCACAAGGTGAAAATTTACCCTGACACAGCATGGCGGTGAACACCAAGTGACTGAGGTAGCAGGTGGCAGTGACAACCACAGAGAGTGACCAAGTGAGACTGAGGTAGCAGGTGAAGCACATAAAATTTTTACCCTGACACAGCATGGCGGTGACAAAGAGTGACCAAATTAAACTGAGATAGCAGCAGGTGAACCACATAAAAATTTTACCCTGACACAGCATGGTGGGTGACAACAGAGTGACCAAGTTAACAAGACTGAGGTAGGTAGCAGGTGCAACCACCCAAAAAATGTAGTCTGACAAAGCATGGCGGTGACACCACCAATGCCTTGGTCAGACTAAGATTGCAGTCAAATGGCTGTAGTTGAGCTTCCCAAAAAATTGTTTTAGAGTGTTTGAAGTTGACTCTCCTAAAAAATTGTTTATGAGTGTCTGAGGTTGACCCTCCTGAAAAATTGTTTTTGAGTGTCTGTAGTTGACCCTCCTAAAAAATTGATTGGAGAGAGGGCCTGTAGGTGGCCCTCCCTAAACATTGTTTGAAAAGAGAGCCAGTTGGCCCTCTGAAAAATTGCCTGTTGGCTCAGCGTTTGTGTAAGAAGAGAAGGAGGAGGAGGAGGAGAGGATACATGAAGAATCTTCATGTTGAGCTGTTTTCCCCCGGTGGAGATTTGAATTCCGGTGAAATCCAGGCTTTGTTCATTTTAATAAGTGTCAGCCTGTCAGCGCTGTCAGTTGACAGGCGTGTACGCTTATCGGTGATGACGCCACCAGCTGCACTGAATACCCGCTCTGACAACAAGCTAGCGGCAGGGCAGGCCAGCACCTCCAAGGCGTACAGCGCCAGTTCGGGCCACGTGTCCAGCTTTGAAACCCAGTAGTTGTATGGAGCAGAGTGATCACGCAGGATGTTGGTATGGTCAGCTAGGTACTCCCTCACCATCTTTCTGAACAGCTCCCCCCTACTCTGTCTAGACTGGGGACAGGTGAGGGCTCATTCACATCACCGTTATAGGAGCAGGAGAACGGAAAGGACGGATTCGGGACATAACTGAGCCCAATGGAGCCTAAGGGACCCCATAGACTATAATGGGGTCAGTTAGGTTTCCGCTCAGATGATGATTTTTGAAGCGGAGACAAAAGTTATGCATGCAGGAATTTTGTCTCCGCTTCAAAAATCATCTTCTGAGCGGAAACCTAACGGACCCCATTATAGTCTATGGGGTCCCTTAGGCTCCGTTGGGCTCAGTTATGTCCCGAATCCGTCCTTTCCGTTCTCCTGCTCCTATAACGGAGCAGGAGAATGGAAGCCCTAACGGTGATGTGAACGAGCCCTGACATAATCTTGCTGGGGTGACAAAAAACTGGCAAAGGCCTTGGAGAGCGTTCCCCTGCCAGTGCTGGACAAGCTGCCTGCTCGCCTCCTCTCCCCCGCTACTTGGCCCACAGAACCATGCCCTCTGCCGCTAGCGGCGTCAGATGGGAAGGATTGTTTCAGCTTGTGCACCAGGGCCTGTTGATATCTATTCACTCTCATACTCCTTTCCTCTGCAGGGATGAGAGTGGAAAGGTTCTGCTTGTACCGTGGGTCCAGGAGAGTGAACACCCAGTAATCGGTGTTGTCAAAAATGCTTCTAACACGAGGGTCACAGGAAAGGCAGCCTAACATGAAGTCAGCCATGTGCGCAAGAGTCCCAACACGCAAGAATTCCCTCTCCTCAGTAGGCTGACTCTCCATTTCCTCCTCCTCCAACTCCTCCTCTTCAGCCCATACACGCTCAACAGATAAGAAGGACTGAGCACTGGTACCCTCTTCAGTCTCACCAACAATCTCCTCCTCTTCCTCATCTTCATCCTCATCCTCCTCCTCCTCCTCCAATACGCGCTGAGAAACAGACCGGAGGGTGCTCTGGCTATCAAGCAACATATCTTCTTCCCCCATCTCCTGTGACAAGCGCAAAGTCTCTGACTTCATGCTGAGCAGTGACTTTTTCAGCAGACAAAGCAGCGGGATGGTGATGCTGATAATGGCGGCATCGCCGCTGACCATCTGTGTTGACTCATCAAAGTGGCTTAACACCGGACAGATATCAGACATCCACGTCCACTCCTCATTGTAGACTTGAGGAATCTGACTGACCTGACTACCAGTTCTTGTGGAAGTTGACATCTGGCAGTCTACAATCGCTCTGCGCTGCTGGTAAACTCTGGATAACATGTTTAATGTCGAATTCCATCTCATGGGCACGTCGCACAACAGTCGGTGAGCGGGCAGTTGTAGGCGGCGCTGCGCTGCCCTGAGAGTGGCAGCATCTGTGGTCGACTTGCGGAAATGCGCACAGATGCATCGCACCTTGGTGAGCAAATCAGACAAATTGGGGTAGGTCTTGAGGAACCGCTGAACCACAAGATTGAACACGTGGGCCAGGCATGGCTCATGTGTGAGTCTGCCGAGTTGCAGAGCCGCGACCAGGTTACGCCCGTTGTCACACACAACCATGCCTGGTTTGAGGTTCAGCGGCGCCAGCCAAAGATCGGTCTGCGCCGTGATGCCCTGTAACAGCTCTTGGGCGGTGTGCCTCTTGTCACCTAAGCTCCGCAGTTTCAGCACCGCCTGTTGGCGCTTACCCACGGCAGTGCAGCTGCTCCTGGAGCTACCGACTGAAGGCGCCGTGCTCACGGATGGTAATTGAGAGTAGGAGGAGGAGGAGGAGGAGGGGTTGGAGGAAGAAGCATAATAAGTCTGAGAGACCGTGACCCAGGTAGGCCCCGCAATCCAGCCGGTTCGGCTGCACAGGGGCCCAGGGCCGGAGGGGGGCCCTTTCTTATCGGCGGCAGGGAGAGATGAGCGCTTCCATTTTGGAAGCGCTCATCTCTATATTCATCTGTATCGTCATCCTTAGGACGGCGATACAGATGGATAATGCGGGGCAAGGGAGGGAGAGGCATCTCCCTTCTCCGTTCCTCTGATAGGCTGCAGGCACTAGGCCTGTAGCCTATCAGAGGCCGGCACAGGCGGCGCGATGACGCCATCGCGCCGCCTGAGCCGTACAGCGTGGGACACAGGCCGGAAGAGACCTGCATTGCGTCGCTGACAGAGGCAAGGAGGTAAGTGTTAATTTTTGTTCATTTAAGCTGGCACACAGTGGGGGCACTATGGGGGAGGAGCACTATGAGGGCCACTATGGAGGGCACTATGGAGGAGGAGCACAATGGGGGCACTATGGAAGGCACTATGGAGGAGGAGCACAATGGGGGCACTATGGAGGGCACTATGGAGGAGGAACACTATGGGGGCCACTATGGAGGAGGAGCACTATGGGGGCACTATGGAGGGGGAGCACAATGGGGGCACTATGGAGGGCACTATGGAGAAGGAACACTATGGGGGCACTATGGAGGAGGAGCACTATGAGGACACTATGGAGGAGGAGCACAATGGGGGCACAATGGAGGAGGAGCGCAATGGGGGCACTATGGAGGAGGAGCATTATGGGGGCACTATGGAGGAGGAGCACAATGGGGGCACTATCTAGGAGGAGCACAATGGGGGCACTATCTAGAAGGAGCACAATGGGGGCACTATGAAGGAGCACTATGGGGGCCATATATATACTGGCACTATGGGGGCCCTATCATTTATACTGGATCACATGGTGGGCACTATGGAGGAGGAGGAGCACTATGGGGGAGCACTCTGGAGGAGGAGGACCACTATGGGGGGGCCTATATATAAATATATATACTGCCACTATGGAGGGGAGGATCACTATGGGGGCCCTATCTTATGTACTGGCAGACATGGGGGGCACTATGGAGAAGGGGGGAGAGGAGCACTATTGGGGTCATTGTATAGGAGCACTAAGAGGGTTTTTTTGGGCACATAGTAGGGGGCATTGGCACACATTATGAGGGCACTATGGGGACATTGGCTGGACGGGGGCACTAATTATTTCTATTGGTGGGACTTTGGGGAGCACTATTACGGTGGGGGGCACAGTATCAGCTTAGCACAGTTATTTTTGGGGAACATTATGGTTACACTGTTAGTGTCAGGGACACTATTTCCTGGGCGCAGTTATTTTTTAGGGCACTGTGTGCCAATAATTACTGAAGGCGGTAGTATTTGAGGGGGACTGTTTCTGCAGTATAGTTTTGGGGATCACAGCGGGCACAGTATTGGGGGTGGCAGGATGAGGAGTTCAAGAAGGTGGGAGGATGAGGGAAAAGTAGGAAACTAAGATGTCTATTTGTCAAACTCCACAGAGAGAAAAGATGGCTGGAAGAAATTCAGACCATCATGGCGGTCTGGTCTGAAAGGAGAAGATGAGGAAAGAGAACATCTACATCTAAGAAGACATCACTGGATGTACAAGGTATGGGGCGCTGTATTAGGCTACTTTCACATTTGAGTAAGTGATTCTGGCAGGCTGGTCCAGCAGAGAACAGCCTTCTGGAATTCACTGGATCCGGCACTGCTGGATGCAGAATGCCCGCCAGCCCCATTAACTATAATGGGGTCAGGCAGAGATCCGGCCACAATCTGGCAAAAATGCCGAGAATCAGCGGGACACAAACTGCTGCATGCCTGAGTTTGTGTCCGGTCAATTTCTTGCAATTTCTGCCGGATCAGGTGGCTGGAGCTCAGTGCTGCATGTGTGAAAGTAGCCTTACCCTGTGTGTTTTGTATTGCTGTATGTAATGTTAGGACACCTTAGGTTAGGTTGAGAATTTAGTTTGGGAAAGGCGGGGGGGCCGGGGCAAACACATTCCTTGCACAAGGACCCTCTGCTGTCTGTGTCCGCCCCTGCGTCAGGGAGATATAGTGCCCTGCCCGCCAGCACTTGTCCACGTGTCTGTGGTTAGGTGGACCTTGTCAGTAACAGCATTGGTCAGGGCACGGATGATGTTCTCTGACACGTGCTGGTGTAGGGCTGGGACAGCACATCGGGAAAAATAGTGGCTGCTGGGGACCAAGTACCGAGGGACAGCCACCGCCATCAGGTTTTGGAAAGCCTCAGTCTCTACCAGCCTATAGGGCAGCATCTCCAGGCTCAGCAGTTTGGAGATGTGGACGTTTAGGGCTTGTGCATGTGGGTGGGTGGAATTGTATTTGCGCTTGCGCTCAAATGTCTGATGTAAAGACAGCTGAACGCTGCGCTGGGACACATTGGTGGAGGGTGTGGAGGATCGTGGAGGTGAAGGGGTGGTTGTAGGGCGGTCGGCGCTCATGCCTGGGTCCTGGGCGGGGGGGTTGACTCGCTGAGCCAGCATGTGACACAGGGGAAGGAGCAGTGGTGGGACCCGCAGGAGGTGAACGGCCTTGGTTCCACTGAGTCGGGTGTTTAGCACTCATAAGCCTGCGCATGCTGGTAGTGGTTAG
The DNA here is from genome assembly GCA_900303285.1 of Rhinella marina. Taxonomy (NCBI): domain Eukaryota; kingdom Metazoa; phylum Chordata; class Amphibia; order Anura; family Bufonidae; genus Rhinella; species Rhinella marina. The sequence continues at coordinate 18,158 of ONZH01022615.1, read as the reverse complement.
GCTGGTAGTGGTGGCTCCCCTGCTGATCCTGGTGTGGCACAGGTTGCACACCACAGTCCGTCGGTCATCCTCACTTTCTTTAAAGAACCTCCAGACTTGCGAACATCTAGGCCTCGGCATGGGAGCTTCACTACATGAAACAGTTGCTGATCTACTTGCTCTGGCCCTGCTTCTCCCTCTGGCCACCCCACTGCCTCTTCCAACCTGTTCTGGTGCTGCACTTGCCTCCCCCTCAGAAGCACTGTTTTGACTAGGCTTACCAACCCAGCTCGGGTCAGTCACCTCATCGTCCACCAGCTCTTCCTCTGATTCCTCACTCTGCTCCCCCCTCGGACTTGCTGCCCTGACAACAACGTCACTGTCTGACAACCGTGTCTCATCATCATCATCATCCGACACCTCTTGACACACTACTTGCACTAAGTCCACACTCTCATCACCCACAGACTGCGAAAGTTCTAAATTTTGGGCATCGGGACAGAGCAACTGCTCAGGTTGCTGTTGAGCAGTGGTTTGTGTCTCTGGGTAGGGTCCTGAAAAGAGTTCCTGGGAGTATGCCGGATCTGAATCCATATTTTCCATGGGGAGGGCAGGCTGGGGGGAAGGAGGTTGAGCTGGAGGAGCCAGAGATCTACTCCCTTGGCTAGCGTGGGTGGACTGCGTGGAAGATTGGGTGGTGGATAAATTGCTGGACACATTATCCGCTATCCACGTCATCACCTGTTCGCACTGCTGTGTTTGCAATAGTGGTGTGACCCTGTTAGTTGCGAGATGAAGCTAGGGAGCTAAACTCTGTGGCGTTCCACTGCTCGCTCATCAGTAGGTACTGTGTCACGCTGCCCAGGACCACGGCCTCTGCCCCCCTACATCACTTGGACGCCCACGTTCTCGTCCTCGACCCTTACCCCTGGGGTTCACCATTTTGTATATTCACTAAACTGTAGAATTAATATCTGAGGCCAAAACCGTATTCAGTAGACAGCAGAATTACTATCTGAAGCAAAAAAACGTATTCTCTAGACTCCGGCTACTGTACCGCACACCACTCAATTTTTCACAGGACTCTAGTATATAAAACTGAGAGAAAAAACGTATTTTCTAGACTGCAGCTACTTTACCACACACGACAGAATTGTTCACTGCACTGTAGTATATATAACTGAGAGAAAGAACGTAGTCTTTAGACTGCGGCTACTGTACCGCACACGAAAGAATTGTTCACTGCACTGTAGTATATATAACTGAGAGAAAGAACGTAGTCTTTAGACTCCGGCTACTATACTGCACACGAAAGAATTGTTCACTGCACTGTAGTATATATAACTGAGAGAAAGAACGTAGTCTTTAGACTCCGGCTACTATACCGCACACGAAAGAATTGTTCACTGCACTGTAGTATATATAACTGAGAGAAAAAACGTATTTTCTAGACTCCGGCTACAGTACCGCACACGAAAGAATTGTTCACTGCACTGTAGTATATATAACTGAGAGAAAGAACGTAGTCTTTAGACTCTGGCTACTGTACCGCACACAAAAGAATTGTTCACTGCACTGTAGTATATATAACTGAGAGAAAAAATGTATTTTCTAGATTCCGACTACTGTACCGCACACGACAGAATTTTTCACTGCACTGTAGTATATATAACTGAGAGAAAAAACATAGTCTTTAGACTGCGGCTATTTTACCGCAAACCACTCAATTTTTCACTGGACTGTAGTATATATAACTGAGAGAAAACGTATTTTCTAGACTGCGGCTACTGTACCGCACACAACAGAATTGTTCACTGCACTGTAGTATATATAACTGAGAGAAAGAACGTAATCTTTAGACTCCGGCTACTGTACCGCACACTAAAGAATTGTTCACTGCACTGTAGTATATATAACTGAGAGAAAGAACGTAGTCTTTGGACTCCAGCTACTGTACAGCACACGACAGAATTTGTTATTGCACTGTAGTATATATAACTGAGAGAAAGAACGTAGTCTTTAGACTCCGGCTACTGTACCACACACGACAGAATTTTCCACTGGACTTTAGTATATATAACTGAGAGAAAAAACTTATTTTCTAGACTCTGGCTAGTGTGCCACACACGACAGAATTGTTCACTGCACTGTAGTATATATAACTGAGAGAAAGAACGTAGTCTTTAGACTCTGGCTACTGTACCACACACAACAGAATTTTCCACTGGACTTTAGTATATATAACTGAGAGAAAAAAACGTATTTTCTAGACTCCGGCTAGTGTGCCGCACACGACAGAATTGTTCACTGCACTGTAGTATATATAACTGAGAGAAAAAACATAGTCTTTAGACTGCGGCTATTTTACCGCAAACCACTCAATTTTTCATTGGACTGTAGTATATATAACTGAGAGAAAAAATGTATTTTCTAGACTGATGCTACTGTACAGCACACGACAGAATTTTTCATTGCACTGTAGTATATATAACTGAGAGAAAAAACATAGTCTTTAGACTCCGGCTACTGTACCACACACGACAGAATTTTCCACTGGACTTTAGTATATATAACTGAGAGAAAAAACGTATTTTCTAGACTCCGGCTAGTGTGCCACACACGACAGAATTGTTCACTGCACTGTAGTATATATAACTGAGAGAAAGAACGTAGTCTTTAGACTCTGGCTACTGTACCGCACACAAAAGAATTGTTCACTGCACTGTAGTATATATAACTGAGAGAAAAAATGTATTTTCTAGATTCTGGCTACTGTACCGCACACGACAGAATTTTTCCCTGCACTGTAGTATATATAACTGAGAGAAAAAACATAGTCTTTAGACTGCGACTATTTTACCGCAAACCACTCAATTTTCACTGGACTGTAGTATATATAACTGAGAGAAAACGTATTTTCTAGACTCCGGCTAGTGTGCCACACACAACAGAATTGTTCACTGCACTGTAGTATATATAACTGAGAGAAAAAACATAGTCTTTAGACTGCGGCTATTTTACCGCAAACCACTCAATTTTTCATTGGACTGTAGTATATATAACTGGGAGAAAAAATGTATTTTCTAGACTGACGCTACTGTACAGCACACGACAGAATTGTTCACTGCACTGTAGTGTATATATAACTGAGAGAAAAAACGTAGTCTTTAAATGGCGGCTTTTGTACTGCAAACCACTCAATTTTTCACTGGACTGTAGTATATATAACTGAGAGAAAAAACTTATTTTCTAGACTCCGGCTAGTGTACCACACACGACAAAATTGTTCACTGCACTGTAGTATATATAACTGAGAGAAAAAATGTAGTCTTTAAATGGTGGCTATTGTACCGCAAACCACTCAATTTTTCACTGGACTTTAGTATATATAACTGAGAGAAAAAACGTATTTTCTAGACTGACGCTACTGTACAGCACACTACAGACTTGTTCACTGCACTGTAGTATATATAACTGAGAGAAAAAACGTATTCCCTAGACTGACGCTACTGTATAGCACACTACATAATTGTTCACTGGACTGTAGTATATATAAATGAGAGAAAAAACGTATTACCTAGACTACACTACAGATCTCAGCAAGACAAGGTACAGCAGCAGCAAAAATGAGTACTTTGGGCAATTTCTTTGGGGTCTGTGTGGACCACATGCTGTCCCTTCTGCCACCAGTCACTGTGCACAGTGTGCAGCCAAGATGGCGGTAGCTGCACTACAAGTCCCAGCCAGCAACCAGGAGGAGACCAAAAAAAAAAGGTTCTTTTAGCCCTTAGAAGGGCTGTTGGGTTCTTTGAGGATGATTCCTGCCTAACCAACATCTAAATTGAGACCCTAACACTCTCCCTGACAGACAGCAGCTCTATCCCTAATCTCATGCAGGCGGCGTCTGACGCGAGCAGCGCGAGACCAGATTCTTATATTCCCAGGTCATCTGATCTGGCCAGCCAATCCCTGCTATTGACTTGTAGGGGTCCCACTTGATGCTAGGAGGTACCAAAGACTCCCCTGCATGTTGATTGGCTGAGAAAAGACGCCTAACATGCAGGAAGAGGAAGATGCCATTTCCTCGAGGATCGCGATATGCTCGTTCGAGTATCGAGCATGTATGAATACCCTAATGCTCGAACAAGCACCAAGCTCGGACGAGCATGTTCGCTCATCTCTAGTCATCATTATACTGGTCCAGAATGGTCCCCTCTGATGACGCCACAAGGTTTACACCTGGACCTAGGTATTTTCAGCCATTCTTCTCTGCAGATCCTCTCCAGCTCTGTCAGGTTGGATGGAGGTCGGTGGACGGCCATTTTCAGGTCTCTGCAGAGATGTTCCATTGGGTTCAGGGCTCTGGTTGGGCCACCCAAGGACATTCACAGAGTTGTCCCTCAGCCGCTCCTGTGTTGTCCTGGCTGTGTACTTAGGGCCATTGTCTTGTTGGAAGGTGAACCTTCAGCCCAGTCTGAGGTCCAGAGCTCTGGATCAGATTCTCATTAAGAATATCTCTGTACTTTGCTCCATTCAGCTTTCCCTCCACCCTGACCAGTCTCCCTGTCCCCCCCAGCATGACGCTGCCACCACCATGCTTCACTGTAGGGATGGTATTGGGCAGGTGATGAGCAGGGCATGGTTTCCTCCAGATATGAGGCTTAGAATTGAGGTCAGGAAGTTTAATCTTGTTTCATCAAACCAGAGAATCTTGTTTCTCTCAGTCTGGGAGTCCTTTAGGTGCTTTTTTGCAAACTCCAGGCGGTTTTCATGTGCCTTTTACTGAGGAGAGGCTTCTTGCTGGACACTCGGTCATAAAGCGCACATTGGTGATGGTTGACCTTCTGGAAGTTTCTCCCATCTGCACACAGGATCTTTGGAGCACAGCCAGAGTGACCATTGGGTTCTTGGTCACCTCTCTTACCAAGGCACTTCTCCCTCAATAACTTTTGGTTTGGTGGGGCGGCAGCTCTACGAAGAGTCCTGGTTGCTCAAAACGTCTTCCATTTAAGAATTATGGAGGTCACTATGCTATTGGGAACTTTGAGTTCAGCAGAAATGTTTTTGTCCCCTTTCCTTAGGGAAAATGCAACAGATTTACACAAGACATGTATCAATGTAATCAGCAGGATCAACCCCGTCTGTCAGTATGGGCTGGTTGATTCTGCTGACAAGTGGTCTATAAGGGAAGGAGAGTGACATTGGTATTGAGTTGCACAAATATGGTGCTTGTCCCTTATTTAGCCCCCTATTGACATCTGCATGAACCCCTTCATGGTGCAGATCATACGGTACAAATTCCAATTCCTGGTAGAGCCGCCCTTTATACGTTTGTCATGTCTTATTTCACTCTGAGTTGCCCTTTCAGTTCTTTCTTAAGGTAAAGTAAAATAGAGTCTCTGAAGGCGAATTGTATGTCGAGAGCGGGAGGAGAAGAAAGGGAAGAGTACAAAGTATCTGAGTCAGAGCTGAGGCATTGTGTTATTATTACCTCTCACCTTATAGAATGTAACAATCTATTGTCTCTGTGCAGAAGACGGAAACGACGGCAAAAAGTTTCTGTTCTTTGTGTTTTACTTAATGAATAATTCAAAAACTTTCATCAAATGGAAACAATAGAAGAGAAGATAATGAACAGAAGAAACCTTCCTGTTTTCTGACATCAGCAGGACCTGGGAAGTTCTGGATTATCAGACATCATGGCTTCTTCTGTTATCTTGTTCTCTGCTCCACCTTCAGTTATTCTGTGCTGGAGACATGTGCCAGATTAGCAGATTGGTTTCCAGTCTGTGCTAAAAGTGTTTCCTCCACCTGCCACTAGGGAGCACTCATTGCATTCAGGTTTATATCACTCCCATATAGGTCCTATAGCTATATACATTGTAGTCATGCAGACATGTTCCCCTTCACTGTCCTAGATCACCAGATACCCAGACATTAACCCCTTCATTTTCCTAGACCACCAAGCCTACAAATATTTCCTCTTACTTGCCCTAGACCACCAGAGATGCAGACATCAGTATCTCTTCCACCCTAAATCGCCAGGAAAATACACATTAACCCCTTCATGCTCTTAATTTAGTATACCTTGTTTGTAACTATTAACAACTTACCCTCCTTAAAGCTACTACCCTTGCCACTTTACCCTGAAAGATACCCAGAGAAGTATGGTTTCCTCTTCTCAGTGGGTCCAGAAATACTATGGGCTGCTCTGATTGATGCTAAATACATAGATCTTAGACACTGTAACGATATTGCAGTGGATACTTGTTGCACTGTTGGTTATATAGCTTGTTTTGGAGCACTATACATTCTAGATGTTCTGGATCATCCTGCTTAGCTGGTGCGCTGCTCAGGGGTTTGTCTGTCCACCAGGTATAAAGCCTTAGATCTGCTGTGTATATTGAAGTGAATTGAAGTATTCCAAGTGAACTTTGATCTGAATTTCAGGGAAAATTCGATTTGCCGCAAATTTTCTGAATCAATTTTTCTGAAATGGCAGTAAAATTTAAATAGAAATCATAATCACTTCATCCATTTGAGTGCGAAGAGGACACTGAGACCATCTTGCTTGAGGATCTTGTGCGCGGTGACGTATGACGTAATCACACCGGCCACAGTAAACATCACGCACCATGTAAAATTTCGTGCTGGAACCTCAAGCAAGATGGTCGAGGCGGCCTCGTCAAGCTCAAATGGATGAGGTAAGTACAATTATTATTTTTTTTATGAGCAACCCCTGAAAGGCCTTAATATTAATCTAAGATGCCGCGATCAGCAATGAAAGCGGCATCTGCGGGATTCAATAATGGTGGGAGGCGCAATCGCCGTTCCCCGTCATTGTGCCCGCTACTTACAAAGAAATGCGCTTTGTGACAAAGTAATTTGTCATGAAGCGAATTTCTTTGTTAGATTCGGTGAAGCATCTGAATCGAATTTTTAAAGTGTAATTGTCATTCTTTTGTTTATTTCTGTGATGTGTAGGGGAAGTGATACTGACCGTTTTTGTAATATACTTTAATTACTAAAATCATACATTTCTATTAGAAAAATAGCTGTAAAGTGGCCCATTTTGAACCCTAGCAACGCTCCTCTGTCTTCTGTTTACATAACAGTGGTTATGCACATAGGAAGGAATAATGCAGTACATACTAAATGGTAAAACACTGGGTAACGCTGACATGGAAAAGGACCTAACAAATTTTAGTGAACAGCAAACTAAGCTGCAGAAACCAGTGTCAGACAGCTGCTGCCAAGGCCAATAAGATAATGGTTTGCATCAGAAGAGGCATAGATGGTGGTGATGAGAACATAGTCCTGACACTTTACACATCACTAGTCAGACCACACATGGAGGACTGTGTACAGTTCTGGGCTCCTGTGAACAAGGCAGACATAGCAGAGCTGGAGAGGGTTCAGAGGAGGGCAACTAAAGTAATAACTGGAATGGGTGGACTACAGGTCCCAGAAAGATTATCAAAATGAGGGTTATTTACTTTAGAAAAAAGACGACTGAGGGGAGATGTAATAACTATGTATAAATATATCAGAGGTCAGTACAGAGATCTCTCCCATCATCTATTTATCCCCAGGACTGTGACTGTGACGAGGGGACATCCTCTGCGTCTGGAGGAAAGAAGGTTTGTACATAAACATAGAAGAGGATTCTTTACGGTAAGAACAGTGAGACTATGGAACTCTCTGCCTGAGGAGGTGGTGATGGTAAGTTCAGTAAAAGAGTTCAAGAGGGGCCTGGATGTATTTCTGGAGGGTAATAATATTACAGGTTATAGTTACTAGAGAGGAGTCGTGATCCAGGGAGTAATTCTGATGTCCGATTGGAGTCAGGAAATAATTTTTTCCCCTAAAGTGAGGAAAATTGGCTTCTACCTCACAGAGTTTTTTTTTTGCTTTCCTCTGGATCAACTTGTAAGATAAAGTGGATTGGATGGACAGAGGGATTTTTTTGGCCTTATAAACTATGTTACTATGTTACTTATAACACAGTCAGTGTTGACAAGTCTCCACTGTTATGTAAACAGAAGACAGAGGAGCGTTGCTAAGGCTCAAAATGGGTCACTTTACAGCTATTTTTCTAATAGAAATGTATGATTTCAGTAATTAAAGTATATTACAAAAATGGTCAGTATCACTGCCCCTACACATTACAGAAATAAAAAAAAGAATGACCGTTACACTTTAAGAATTTGGCTCATCACTATATATATATAAATATGGACCTGGATATATTAGATGCATTAGAACATGTGGTAGCTGCCATACACTGCAGGTCTGCAGAATCAGGAGGTCCTCAAGAACATCTGTTCAGCGCCTTTGTTTGCTGTTGTGTATGTGAGGATAATGAGTGGCTGATGTCAGGGTCTGTGCTCGCTCGTAGCAGTATGTGTCAGGGTGGGATGATGTATCGCACTATTATACTCATCTCGGCACAAAACACAGATGGATTCAATAGGTAGGAGAAACCAACAAAACAAGGACGGCGCATTGTGTGGGCCTGACGCTTCCTGAATATCTTCTTATGTTTAGTCGCTTGTAATGAAATCATCTCTCCATGTAAAACTTTACATCACTGTGTGCATGCTTTATATTACTTAACCTGCTCTTACATCTGCGTTCCCCTTTCCGATCTAATGCTCCATTATGGGAGCAGAAGAGTGGAAAAGACGGATTTGGCACTAAACTGAGCCGAACAGATCCTATAGAACCTATAAACTATAATGGGATCCGTTAGGTTTCTGTTCAGGGGACCGTTCTTGGAACGGAGACAAAAGTCCTGCATGCAAAAAGTCTCTACTACAACAACCTTCTCCTGAGCAGAAACTTAACGGATCCCATTATAGTCTATGGCATGGATCGGAAAACTTTGGCACTCCAGCTGCTGTAAAACTGAAACTCGCAGCATGCACACTTATTCAGCTATTCTTGTAACTCCCCTAGAAGTGAAAGGAGGATTTGGGGAGTTGTAGTTTCACAACATCTGGAGTGCCGGAGGTTGCTGATCCCTAATCTATGGGTTCTGTAGGATCCGTTCATCTCAGTTATTTGCGAAATCCGTCCTTTCCACTCTTCTGCTCCTGAAATGGAAGAGAGGGAGAATGCCAATGTGAAAGTGGCCTTATCCATTACTGACTTATATCCTGTATGATACTCCAGAGCTGCACTCACTATTCTGCTGGTGGAGTCACTGTGTGAATACATTACATTACTTATCTTGTACTGATCCTGAGTTACATCCTGTATTATACTCCAGAGCTGCACTCACTATTCTGCTGGTGCAGTCACTGTGTACATACATTACTTATCCTGTACTGATCCTGAGTTACATCCTGTATAATACTCTAGAGCTGCACTCACTATTCTGCTGGTGGAGTCACTGTGTACATACATTACTTATCCTGTACTGATCTTGAGTTACATCCTGTATTATACTCCAGAGCTGCACTCACTATTCTGCTGGTGCAGTCACTGTGTACATACATTACTTATCCTGTACTGATCCTGAGTTACATCCTGTATTATACTCCAGAGCTGCACTCACTATTCTGCTGGTGGAGTCACTGTGTACATACATTACATTAGTTATCCTGTACTGATCCTGAGTTACATCATGTATTATACTCCAGAGCTGCACTCACTGTTCTGCTGGTGCAGTCACTGTGTACATACATTACATTACTTATCCTGTACTGATCCTGAGTTACATCCTGTATTATACTCCAGAGCTGCACTCACTATTCTGCTGGTGGAGTCACTGTGTACATGCATTACATTATTTATCCTGTACTGATCCTGAGTTATATCCTGTATTATACTCCAGAGCTGTACTCACTATTCTGCTGGTGCAGTCACTGTGTACATTCATTACTTATACTGTACTGATCCTGAGTTACATCCTGTATGATACTCCAGAGCTGCACTCATTATTCTGCTGGTGCAGTCACTGTGTACATTCATTACTTATCCTGTACTGATCCTGAGTTACATCCTGTATTATACTCCAGAGCTGCACTCATTATTCTGCTGGTGCAGTCACTGTGTACATTCATTACTTATCCTGTACTGATCCTGAGTTACATCCTGTATTATACTCCAGAGCTGCACTCACTATTCTGCTGGTGGAGTCACTGTGTGAATACATTACATTACTTATCTTGTACTGATCCTGAGTTACATCCTGTATTATACTCCAGAGCTGCACTCACTATTCTGCTGGTGCAGTCACTGTGTACATACATTACTTATCCTGTACTGATCCTGAGTTACATCCTGTATAATACTCTAGAGCTGCACTCACTATTCTGCTGGTGGAGTCACTGTGTACATACATTACTTATCCTGTACTGATCTTGAGTTACATCCTGTATTATACTCCAGAGCTGCACTCACTATTCTGCTGGTGCAGTCACTGTGTACATACATTACTTATCCTGTACTGATCCTGAGTTACATCCTGTATTATACTCCAGAGCTGCACTCACTATTCTGCTGGTGGAGTCACTGTGTACATACATTACATTAGTTATCCTGTACTGATCCTGAGTTACATCATGTATTATACTCCAGAGCTGCACTCACTGTTCTGCTGGTGCAGTCACTGTGTACATACATTACATTACTTATCCTGTACTGATCCTGAGTTACATCCTGTATTATACTCCAGAGCTGCACTCACTATTCTGCTGGTGGAGTCACTGTGTACATGCATTACATTATTTATCCTGTACTGATCCTGAGTTATATCCTGTATTATACTCCAGAGCTGTACTCACTATTCTGCTGGTGCAGTCACTGTGTACATTCATTACTTATACTGTACTGATCCTGAGTTACATCCTGTATGATACTCCAGAGCTGCACTCATTATTCTGCTGGTGCAGTCACTGTGTACATTCATTACTTATCCTGTACTGATCCTGAGTTACATCCTGTATTATACTCCAGAGCTGCACTCATTATTCTGCTGGTGCAGTCACTGTGTACATTCATTACTTATCCTGTACTGATCCTGAGTTACATCCTGTATGATACTCCAGAGCTGCACTCATTATTCTGCTGGTGCAGTCACTGTGTACATACATTACTTATCCTGTACTGACCCTGAGTTACATCCTGTATTATATTCCAGAGCTGCACTCACTATTCTGCTGGTGCAGTCACTGTGTACATACATTACTTATCCTGTACTGACCCTGAGTTACATCCTGTATTATACTCCAGAGCAGCACTCACTATTCTGCTGGTGCAGTCACTGTGTACATACATTACTTATCCTGTACTGATCCTGAGTTACATCCTGTATGATACTCCAGAGCTGCACTCATTATTCTGCTGGTGCAGTCACTGTGTACATACATTACTTATCCTGTACTGACCCTGAGTTACATCCTGTATTATACTCCAGAGCTGCACTCACTATTCTGTTGGTGCAGTCATTGTGTACATACATTACTTATCCTGTACTGATCCTACATTTTTCTGTACTAATAGGACGGCGGCCATTTTATTTCTCCTAATAATTGCTCCCCAGACAAAACGAGCCATTATAACTAATGAAAGGTATTTGGGAATATATATAATATATAACCCCTTCACCCATTTTCATTTTCATTTTCATGTACATGTATGTGAGTGAATGCGGCTCCTGTTGCCGATAGCCAGGCCCCTGCTGCATCCCCCGGCATCGCTGTCCGTGGTGATGCCGGCGGATTAACCCCTCACACGCCGCGATCACAGCTGACCGCGGCATGTGAGGGGTCTGAGAGAGGGAGGGGGCTCCCTCTGACCCCATCGGCCCCCCGCGCTGCGCTGGCAGGGGGCCGATGGTTGCCATGGCAACTCCAACGCCTCACACAGGCATCGGAGCTGCCATGTACGGAAGCCTAGGGGATCCAGCCTGAGGTCTGGGTCTCCTAGGCAACCTGTCAGCGTCTCACACAGTGAGACGCTGACAGTTCATTCAGTACAATACAAAATGTATTGTACTGAATTGAAACAGGGATCAAACCCTGAAATGTGAAGTCCCATAGTGGGACAAATGTAAAAAGTAAATAAAAGTGAAAAAAGTGTTTTTTTAATAATAAAAAAATAAAGTTTCAAGTAAAAAAAAGAAAAAACGCCCCCTCACCATAAACTAATGTTTTTTTTAAAAAATTAAAAACACACATATTGGGTATCGCCGCGTCCGTCACAAAGTGCTCTATAAAAATATCACATGATCTACCACCTCAGGTGAAAGCCATAAAAAAAGTTTTTTTTAAAACTGAGCAAAAATGCCATTTTTTGGTCACCTTACATCACAAAAAGTGTAATTACAAGCGATCAAAAAGACATATGTGTCCCAAAATAGTGCCAATCAAACCGTCATCTCTTCCCGCAAAAAATGACACCCTACCTAAGACAATCGCCCAAAAGATTAAAAAAATATGGTTTTCAGAAAAAGGAGACACTAAAACATGTTTTTTTTCTTCAAAAATGCTTTTATTGTGTAAAACTGAAATAAATATAAAAAAGTATACATGCTAGGTATCACCACGTCCGTAATAACCTTCTCTATAAAAATATCATATGATTTATGCCCTCAGGTGAACGCCGTAAAAAAAAAACTGTGCCAAAAATGCAATTTCATTTGTCACCTTCATCACAAAAAGTGTAATTCCAAGCGATCAAAAAGTCATACACACCCCAAAATGGTACCAATCAAACCGTCATCTCTTTCCTCAAAAAATGCTACCCTACCTAAGACAATCGGCCAAAAGATAAAAAAAATACGGCTTTCAAAAAATGGAGACACTAAAACATGATTTATTTTTCTTCAAAAAAGCTTTTATTCTGTAAAACTGAAATACATGTAAAAAAGTAGACATATTAGGTATCTCCACGTCCGTAATTACTTCCTCTATAAAAATATTATATGACCTACCCCCTAAGGTAAACACCATAAAAAAATAAAAATAAAAACTGTGCAAAAAATGCCATTTTTTGTCACCTTTCATCACAAAAACTGTTATAACAAGCGATCAAAAAGTCATACACACCCCAAAATGGTACCAATCAAACCGTCATCTCTTCCCGCAAATAATGAGCCCCTACATAAGATAATCGCCAAAAAAATAAAAAAATATAGCTTTAGGAAAATAGAGATGCTAAAACATGATTTTTTTTAATGCTTTTATTGTGTAAAACTAAAATACATTAAAAAAAGTGGACATATTAGGTATCGCCGCGTCCGTAAAAACCTGCTCTATAAAAATATCACGAGATCTAACCCCTAAGGTGAATTTCATAAAAGAACTAAAATAAAAACTCTGCCTAAACGACCATTTTTTTGGTCACTTTGCCACATAAAGTGTAATATTGAGTGATCAAAAAATCATATGTACCCAAAAATGCTCCCCAAAAAAAACGTCAACTCATTCCGCAAAAAATGAGCCCCTACACAAGACGATCGGCAGAAAAATAAAAGTAATGTAGCTTTTAGAAAATGAAGACACAAAAACATAATTTTTGTTTTGAAAAATGCTTTATTATGTAGAACTCAAACAACAACAAAAAAAATACACATATTTGATATTGTTGCGTCTGTATCAACCTGCTCTATAAAAGCAAAACAGATCTATCCTGTCAGGAGAACTCTGTAAAAAACAAAAAATAAAAACTGTGCCACAACAGCCATTTTTTTGCTACCTTGCCTCACAAAAAGCGTAATACTGAGCAATCAAAAATCATATGCACCCCAAAATAGTACCAATAAAACTGTCACCTCATCTTGTATTTTCTAAAATGGGGTCACTTTTTGGGATTTTCTACTCTAGGGGTGCATCAAAGGGTGTTCAATGTGACCTGGCAACTTAAAATTATCCCAGCGACAACTGCCCTCCAAAATCCATATTGCCCCTTTCACACGAGCGGGAGACTCGCATGTCTCCCGCAACGCATCTACAGGGCTGGACTCGGCACGGACAGGGATTGCAGTGCATTATATGTGATCCCAGTCAGTGTCGGAGTCCAGCCCTGTAGATGCGTTGCGGGAGACATGCGAGTCTCCCGCTCGTGTGAAAGGGGCATATGGCGTTCCTCTCCCTCTGCGCCCTGCCATGTTCCCCTACAGCAGTTTACCACCACATGTTTCGTGTGTCTGTAAACTGCAGAATCAGGGTAATAAATATTGAGTTTTCTTTGGCTGTTAACCCTTGCTGTGTTACAGGGACAATAAATTAAAATGGAAAATGTGCAAAAAAAGTGAATTTTTGAAATTTCACCTCCATTTTCCTTTCATTCTTATGGAACACCTAAAGAGTTAACAAAGTTTGTAAAATCAGTTTTGATTAACTTGATGGGTGTAGTTTCTAAAATTGGGTCATTTATGGGTGGTTTCTATTATGTAAGTGCCACAAAGTGACTTGACAACTGAACTGGTCCCTGAAAAGTGGGTTTTGGAAATTTTCTTAAAAAAAATTTAAGAATTGCTTCTTAAATTCTAAACCTTCTAACTTCCTGAAAAATAAAATGATGTTTACAAAATGATGCCAACATGAAGTAGACATCTGGGAAATGTACAGTAACAACTATTTTATGAGGTATCACAATCTGTTTTAAAAGCAGAGACATTCAAATTTCAAAAATTATGAATTTTTCCAAATTTTCTGTAAATTTTGGAATTTTTTATAAAGAAAGGTGAAACATATTGACTCAAATTTACCACTAACATGAAGTACAATATGTCACGAGAAAACAGTCTCAGAATCGTTTAGATAAGTAAAAGCGTTCCAGAGTTATTACCACATAAAATGACACATGTCAGATTTGAAAAATGTAGCTTGGTCCTTAAGGTGAAAACTGGCTGTGTCTTGAAGGGGTTAAAGGACATCTTTCAGCAGTTTTGTCCCTATGACACTGGCTGACCTGTTACATGTGCACTTGGCAGCTGAAGACATCTGTGTTGGTCCCATGTTCCTATGTGTCTGCATTGCTGAGAAAAATGATGTTTTATTATATGCAAATGAGGCTCTAGGAGCAACGGGGGCGTTACCATTACACCTAGAGGCAATGCTCTCTCTGCAACTACCACGTCCTCTGCACAGGTCCAGGCAGTGAAAATATCCTCACATTTTGTTCTGTCAATCAAAGTGCAGAAGGCGCAGCAGTTGCAGAGAGAGCATAGCCTCTAGGTGTAATGGTAACGCCCCCGTTGCTCCTAGAGGCTCATTTGCATATAATAAAACATCTTTTTTCTCAGCAATGTGGACACATATGAACATGGGACCAACACAGATGTCTTCAGCTGCCAAGTGCATATGTAACAGGTCAGCCGGTGTCATAGATAGATAGATATGAAATAGATAGATATGAAATAGATAGATAGATAGATAGATAGATATGAGATAGATATGAGATAGATAGATGATAGATAGATAGATAGACGATAGATAGATAGATAGATAGATAGATAGATAGATGATAGATAGATAATAGATAGATAGATATGAAATAGACAGATAGATAGGTAGATAGATAGATAGATAGATAGATAGATAGATAGATAGATAGATAGATAGATAGATAGATAGATAGATAGATAGCCATGGAGCAGGGCTGAAACGTTGCATGGAATAAAGGGTCCACAACTTTGCACAAGCCAGGTGTGCTGCCTCATCTTTTGAAATTTTGATATCTATCTAAAGACTCCTGACCTGGAGTTCTAGAGGATTTTTGCACCCGCCTTCATCTTCACTGTGCTGCTGTTGTTATCTTTATTGTTTTTTAAATAAATAAATAGATAGATAGATAGATGAAAAAAATACAATGCAGCAGCAAACCAAATAAAGTACAAAAATGCCATAGTAATAGAAATATTCTGCTGCTAATGCTGCACTCATTTAGTAAATTTGAGATTCTTGGCAAATATATTTTGTACAAAATTATTTGGGCCCGTCTGCCAAATGTCAAGGCGATCTCTGTAAGACGGGAACATAACAAAAGCAGAGTGGACCCAGCATGCATGTGGAACCTGCACTCCCTGAATTGTATGGCAACAGGTCAGCCAGTGTCATAGATAGATAGATAGATAGATAGATAGATAGATAGATAGATAGATAGATAGATAGATAGATAAGCAAAAAAGGAGATGGCAGCACTATTAAAGAACCAGAGGAGGTGCACGCCTATAGAACTAACCAAGATCAAATACCACAAAAAAACAAAAGGCAAGCAGCACTCTCAAATAAAAAATGAAAAAAAAAAAGTTTATTTACCCATGTGGGAAGTGCACTTCCCACATGGGTAAATAAACTTTTTTGTTTTTCATTTTTTATTTGAGAGTGCTGCTTGCCTTTTGTTTTTGTAGATAGATAGATAGATAGCAGATGGATAGATAGATAGATAGATAGATAGATAGATAGATAGATAGCTTGAGAAAGGCTCAGTCTGGGCCGAAACATCGCAATCCCACATGGGTAAATAAAGACTTTCATTTTTTCACTTTTTTACTGGAGAGTGCTGCCTCTTTTTTCTTTTTTTTTCTTTTTTCTTTTTTTTTAGATAGATAGATAGATAGATAGATAGGAGATAGAGGAAAAAAATACAATGCAACAGCACTCTGCAACCAAATAAAGTACAAAAATGCCATATAAAGTAATAGAAATATTCTGGTGCTAATGCTATGCTTGTTTGTACAAAATTATTTGGGCCCGTCTGCCAAACGTCAAGGCGATCTCTGTAAGACGGGAACCTAACAAAAGCAGAGTGGACCCAGCATGGATGTGGAACCTGCACTCCCTGAATTTCATGGTAGCCGTTCTGGCATATAACAGGTAGGAATTAGTGTAAGGTTCCCGTCTTACAGAGATCGCCTTGACGTTTGGCAGACAGGCCCAAATAATTTTGTACAAAATATATTTGCCAAGAATCTCAAATGTACTAAATAAGCGTAGCATTAGCTCCAGAATGTTTCTATTACTAAGGCATTTTTGTACTTTATTTGGTTTGCAGAGTGCTGTGCATTGTATTTTTTTGCTTTGTTGCTTTGTGTATTTAGCCATGGCGGCGTGCACCTGCACACTGGGATGTGCTGACTGACCCCCTTTTCTTTGTAGATAGATAGATAGAACATTTTTCTGTCTTTGTATTCTTTCTATCTTTCTGTCACAGCACTTCAGCGCTAAGATATTTCTCTGCCGCCTCTTATCGAATAGCGGGAAGTCGTGAAGTGTCTCCGGCCTTGACATTCTGTGTTAAAGCTTTTTCCACTAATGCATCGGGAGGCTTTACAATGAGAGTGCGGAGAAATGTTCTGAGCGCATCTGTCCTTTTCAGATGTCATCCATTCAGTCCATTCACTGCAGAGACCTCGAACGCTTTTCATTGCATCTGCTCCTCCGAAGCGGTGGATGTTAATTGCTTCCTACACCGCTGTATTTCCAAACAATTACCACAGAATCAAGGCTTCGCCTTCCCTCCATACAATGTATCCTTTTACCTCTTCACATTAGTCTAATCGCATGTTCCCTGCTCCTCCATTGTCGCATTGTCACAGTAAATGTAGTCTTAGGTTGTTATATTATTTCGTTTTACCTGAGCAAGGAATGTTTAGTTACTGAACAAAAACCCAAAATGCAAGGGGCAACAATGTTACCGCTATTATCCCTCCTCCTCCGCCCGCTCTGCGCAAGGTACATTCTCAACTTCCCATTGATTTGCAGAGAACCGGCCAAGTGGAGGGATCATGTTTAAGGAGTCTGAAGACTGTGCAGGAACGTCCATATGATCTGATCCACATTCCTGAAGGCACAAATCCAGTACCACTATGAATTCCAGGGGGCGCCATCAGAGGCATAAAAGGTGATCGGCTTTACAAATGGAAAGTGATTAATCTGTGTAAATTGAAAGAAAAAAAATACAGAATTTTGAAAAATCAACTACACAAGTACATCTCAATAAATTAGAATATCATGTAAAAACTATATTTAAGTAATTCAATTCAAAAAGTGAAACTTATATATTCTATAGATACATTATATACAGTGATCTCTCATATATTCTATAGATACATTATATACAGTGATCTCTCATTATATTCTAATAAAACATTATACACAGTGATTCCTTTCTCATTATATTCTATAGATACATTATATACAGTGATCTCTCATATATTCTATAGA
>ONZH01022614.1:0-21430 GCA_900303285.1 Rhinella marina | reverse complement strand
AACACCAGCACCACTGCCACGGCTTCTGAAATATTTGATCATGGACATCTCTCCACTTTGCTCATTGAATTACCCCCCCACAGTGTTCTCCACTACCATTTCATCTAAAACCGGACAAATCATAACTAGTCCTCCGTCACCATCTACACCTGTTGACTTAGAAGAGGACTCCCTCATCACAGTGCACGCCCACTCTCCTCAAAGTTCCCCGTCCTCCATCTTCCCCTGTGGCAATACAACCTATGCAAGCTCCAGATTGCAGTACCATCGACCTATCAAGTACTATTTCTCACTCTCAATCTTTTTTATCCCTCCCTCCTGTTCTCAACCCAACTACAATATATCCGATCCTCAAGAGTCCAGGTACGGTGGCAATAACAAATTACTTCCATCCCGTAGGCTACTTTCACACTAGCATTGTTTTATTCCGGTATAGAGTTCCGTCATAGGGGCTCAATACCGTAATAAAACGCATTCATTGTCAATGGGGACAAAACTAAACTGAAGAGAACGGAATGCTCCTAAATGCATTCCGTTCAGTTCTCTTCAGTATACAGACCGGAGAGCAAACCGCAACATGCTGCAGTTTGCTCTCCAGTCTGGGGAAATCCGCACCAAAGACGGATCCGGAATGACCCCCAATGCAAGTCAATGGGGACGGATCCGTTTGGTGTGACACAATGGTAAACGGATCCATCCTCCATTGACTTTCAATGGAGTTCATGACAGATCCGTCTCCCTGCAATTTCCCATCCCTCCAGCAGGTGGCGCTGTGGGTAAACTTACCCTTGTGCGCGCCGTCCTCCTCCTCGTCGCTGGTCAGGTCCGGAGCTGGGACAGGTCGGGAGCTGCTGGAACAGGTAAGTGTATGTGTATGTTTATGTGTCTGTGTATGTGTGTGTATGCGCTACTCTGGCCCCACACGTGTCTCTGCGGCAGCACGAATCCGGCAGCATCCGTCCCACCCGAATGTCCCATAATTTCTGGTATCTCGTCTTTAACTTGTAATCTTTCTCACTATGTGGATATTTTTCTACAAAAGTATGTTACCCAACTCCCCTCATACCTTCTGGACTCTACATCACTAATTCAACTAGTTAAAAGAGTCCCCTGGAAAGAAACCTACCAATGGTTAACTTTAAACGTATCAACACTGTACTCGAACATCGAGCATGATTTGGGCATAAATTGTACAAAACGATATCTTGACACAGACCCCTCCATTCCTGAGGAACAGAAATCTTTTATCCTCGAGTGTATAAACTTTATTTTAACCCATAATACTTTTAAATTTGAGGAGACCTTTTATTTACAAGTCAGGGGGACTGCTATGGGTACGCGTTTTTTCCGCCGTTTTAAAGATGACCTGATTTTTATATGGAATGGAGACAGCACCTCCATCGAACATTTTATCAAATATCTGAATGAAAACTCTTGGGGGATCTCTGTTTCGGGCTCATACGACCCTGCTAAAGCTGAATTTCTAGATGTAGAATTGAATAGTGATAATGGCAGAATCACTACCCACACCTTTTTTAAGAAGGTCGATGCAAATAGTTACTTGGATTTCACTAGCCAGCACCATAAAAAATGGAGGACAAACATCCCATTCGGTCAGTTTAAACGAATCAGACGCAACTGTACCAAGGATGAAGATTTCATATCTCAGAGCCAAGTAATACGGAAAAGATTCCTACAGAAAGGATTTCCTTCTGCAATCATAGAAGCAGCTTTCAGTAAAGCATCCACCCTAAAGCAGTCTGACTGTCTCTTTGGTGAAACAAGTACAGCATACCTCCCAAGTGTCCCTCTTTGGGAGGTACAGTCCCTCTTTTTGACCTAAGTCCCTCTGTCCCTCTTTGTCCTTAAATGTCCCTCTTTTTGACCTGGAGAACTAATGCATAAATGGTCATTAATACATTTACTAAATTGCTCCTTACTAAACTATCTTTTTGGTTTCTACCTGTATATTAGACATGAACTTCATTATTTGGTGCAATTTGGACCTTAAAATATCTATAATCTGATAATTTATGTAGTAATATTTATATGGACATTGAAGCGCAAGAAAAAAAAAGGCCACAGGGGCTCCAGTAATTATGATTTGGGCAAGTTAGAGGCGTGGCCTTAAAAAAACGCCGTGTGCGCGCCGCACATATTGTCCCTCTTTGCAATTTTCAAAAGTTGGGAGGTATGGTACAGTAGCCACTAAACCCACCTCCCCCAGAAAATTTGACATTAATTTTGTTACCACTTTCAATGAGAACCATGATACGATACGTAA
Organism: Rhinella marina; assembly: GCA_900303285.1. NCBI lineage: Eukaryota > Metazoa > Chordata > Amphibia > Anura > Bufonidae > Rhinella > Rhinella marina. The sequence goes on along the minus strand of ONZH01022614.1, from coordinate 19,146 downwards.
TATTTTATCTAAACACTGGTTTATCCTTAAGAGGGACCCCTTTCTTAATATACTTCTGCCAAACAGGCCCCCTATGACCTTCAGAAGATCTCAAACTCTGAGAAACCTTCTGGCGTCTAGTAAATTGAAGCAACCACCTGAACAAGCCACGGCGAGGACAACACCACAAGGCAGCCACAAGTGTAACCAGACAAAATGTCTGTGCTGCAGTTCCATACGCACTATCAGTTCCTTTTGCGGCTCCAAGGGGGAGACCTTCCACATTAAAGGAGATCTAAACTGGGAGATAAACGTTACAGATTCTAACGTGAAGAAGCATTTCATGCAACATAGTGTATCAAGACATGCGACTGAACATCAGGGATCGTTCTCGGGATTTACTATTACCCCGATAGAGCAGATCTCTACGAATGGCTATAGTACATTGCAGATGCTAAATGTTCTGGATATTCAAATTAAACTGTCTGAACCCTTTTGGCCTCAATGAGGCCTTTGAGATTAATCTGTGACCTCAGTCCTGTCTATTTTAGTTCATTTGTGGTCCTTCATTTGCTTATTCATCTGTTTATTTATTTATTTATTTATTCATTCATTCATTTAGTTATTTAACTATTTATCTTCATATCGAATATGACGGGTGTGTGGTATCCGTATGTATATTTTATCTCAATTCAGGTCATCTATATCTACTTTGTTATTATATCACTTATTCCTCGATTTACCCTTTAGTAAGTTAAACCCTTTTATGTACACTTATACTGGATTTATTTTATGTTTATAATTTTATCCATATTAGTTATAATTTTATCCATATCTATTCCTGTTATCTGTATATGTACTGTCCCCCCCGACTGGTTATTCATATATCCATTATCCCCCTCTTGATGCATTTTTTAAGTCCACTTTTTTCCATCATTTGTCCTCTCTCCCTCTGCTCTTACACTGGTTTGCCTGCCCCCTGCAAGCAGAGAACCACATGATCGCGCACTCTAATGAGCGTCCCCGCTGCTAGGAGACGTCCCGATCGCGGTCACATGATCACCTCAGGGAAGCACTGCACTTTCGTTAGTGACAGCACAAGAAGATTTTTAAGCCTTATGTATTTTTAACCACTCGAACCACCAATGTTATCTATGTACTATTGAGATATATGTTATTTATGTGTATATGCATTTTTATGTATTTTGATTACTGCTGCAATAACATCTATTTATTTATTTATTTAAATATGCTAATGAGTCCTGCCCCACCCCTATCCCCTCCCATTCACCCCTGTTTTTGGGCATTTTTTTTGAATATTTATAGGTGCTTTGTGTATGTGTAAACATATAGCATCTTATTCTGTACCTGATGAAGGGGTTTTTACTCCGAAACGCGTTGTACCATTTGCTATAAATAAAAGAATCAAGTTCTTACTTACCTACGACTGGTTCCTTGCGCCGTGGGATCTACCTGCTCCTGTTTGTGGCTTTTTTTTTTGTGACAGGGAGCTTTTATCCCCTCTTTCTCATAAATCTCCGAGCTGTCTGGCTGTAAGGCAACTGGCTTCAGCATCAGCCCTCCACTAATGCTCTGTCTGCTATAAGAGATCAAGCATGATAAGCAACATTTGGATTATCCCATACCTTTGCTACCAGATGGCGAGAACCTGCACAAGGGTCATAGAAAAGATATAGAGGGACAAAGGAACATCAGGCCCATCTGACCAGGCTGGTAGCATGATGGGGGGCCCATACTGATAATATCTTTGGTGCCCGTTACCAGGCACAGCTTTGCACACCTATACAGTTACGAACATTTTTGAGATGATATGCAGATTTTAATTAAGGCCTTCATATGCATTAGGAAATGCATTTTCCCAGATCTACATAAATCAGTGCAAACTTGTAATTTACCATAATCACATGCTATACCTTTAAATTGTAGAGTTTATCACTGCCGATTCCATGACAATAAATCTGGAAAACAACAAAAATTACCATATTACCATAAATGTAAGTAACGTCCAAAAAGTGGAAATCAGTGACATTAACGGCATAGCTTTCTCACCTCAAGATAGTCAATGTCGGTTTCTTTTATGCCGGAATTCACATTGTACACCTGAAACGGTGAAAGACACGTTGGGTTATTTGGGGGCTGCTGGTTTTGCTGTCCATCCCCTAAATTATCACCTGTCCAGTGATACCTTTTTAGAAGCTCTGTCCTATTAGACCAGGAGTGAGCAACCTATGCCACCAAGTCTTTCTGCTGCCTGAGGTGAAAACTGAAAAGGTTCCCCCCATGCCATTTTCTTAACCTAGCCCCTTTGCCAGAATGAAAGCGCTCATTACCCATGACCCTTCTGCTGCCCCACTCTTGTCCCTACCTGGTGCTGCCTGAGGCAATCGCCTCACCTGGCCTCATTGGTGGTGCACCCCTGTTGCCACTCCAGGGGTTGTTAAACTACAACTCCCAGCCTGCTCCGTTCAATTCTGAGAGTGCTGAAGGTTGTTGATCCCTATATTGCTCTAATAGGCCATATGGGCTCCATAGAGGACAGTGTTCCATGATTGACTTCCTTCTAATAGTCAGAGAAAAGAGTCAACGCATAGAGCAAACCTCTGCTCGTAAGACTTCACAAGACCATGTATCAAATGGCAACTCCTCCATTCTAAAGGGTGCCACGTTTCACCTGTAGTGGAATATGTGGCTACCTGCAGCTCACATGGGGATACCACTGGACTACTGGTGGGTCTTCATGTAGAAATGGGGTGGTCCAAATGACACATTCACTTTAATGATGGGTGCATTAGGATAATAAAAGGCTACTTACAAGGTGTGAGCTGAGGAGCATGGTTAACATGCACATCTTTATGCTGGTCTTTCTATCACCTTCCATATCCATGGAGCCTTCCGTGTCCAGCAGAAATACAGCGACCTGCAGGGATAAGGATAGAGAAGGCGCTGTTTAAGCTTGAATGACCATAATGTCTCAGCCCCTTAATGACCAAGCTGCTTTTGAGGTTATCCGGGAATTACTGTTGATGACCTATCCTCAGGAATAGGGTTGAGCGAATCGAATTTTCCAAAGTGGACTTCGATCCGAATTTCAGGGAAAATTTGAAGCTGAATGTCCTTATGCTTTGTGGTAACAAATCAATTTTCCCTGAAATGAAGTAAAAAAAAAAAACACCTCACTCATTTGAATGTGAAGAGGCCGCCATGGCCATCTTGATTGAAGATCCCACGTGAAATTTAGCGCATGGTGACGTATGACATCACCACGCTGGCCAGCATGATGACATCACGAACCGCGCAAGATTTCACGTGGGATCTTCAATCAAGATGACCGCCGCAGCCTCTTCACACTCAAATGGATAAGGTATTTTGTTTTTTTAACCCCTGAAAGGACCGCCATTTTTACATCAGATGCCACGATCAGCGATGAAATCATCTGAAGGGTACAATGACAGGTGGCAGCGCAATTGCTGTTCCGCCATCATAACGCCCGCTACTTTCAAAGAAATGCACTTCATGACAAAGTAATTTGTCACAGAGAATTTCGACAAAGCAGCCGAATAGAAGTTTTCATAGCTCCACTCGACACTACTGAGAAAGATCCGATTGGCCATGTGATATCACTGTACATCGGTCACATGGTCTAGTTGCAGCTCAATGGGGCTGAGCTGTAATACCAAGCACAGCCACTATACGGTGCTGTGCTTGGTAAGCTCCCAGGAGACTGCCGTGCTCACTAGAGCTCTGGTGAGTGCCGCAGTTTCCCGAAACGGGTGATCAGCGGGGGTGCAGACACTCTGACCCCCAACAATGGGATCCTGTGGATAAGGCCACCAATATTATTTCCTGATAACCTCTTTAAATTACTTGACACTTTTAATAAATTTTGCCCACGTGCCAGTTTTTTTCCTTGGGCTACTAAATTTTTGCTCCTTTTTTTTTTTTTTTTTGTGCGACACATACAGTATATGTTTTTTAGAGAATTGTTTTCTTTCTTTTTTTAATTTTATTAGAGGCAAGGTGTACAGAAATGTTGTTTTTTTCATCTACATTTTACAATGAAGTATTAGAATGGTTTCTCTTTTTTGTTTTAGTCGTTTTTAAATATTTAATATTGTCTATCTTTTTTCCATTTTTTTTTCCATTTTTTTTTCTCTCCCCTTTCAAGCTCTTTAATGCAAAGACTGCAATAGTAAAGGAATCTGTCACCAGCGACCTCTCTATCCAGCTGTTTGCATAAACACATACGTGGTTCACCTGATTAAGGCTACTTTCACACTAGCGTTTTTAAATTCCGGTATTGAGTTCCGTCAAAGGGGCTCAATACCGGAAAAAAACGCTTCAGTTTTGTCCCCATTCATTGTCAATGGGGACAAAACTGAACTGAAGACAACGGAATGCTCCTGAAAGCATTCCGTTCCGTCTTCAGACCGGAGAACAAACCGCAGCATGCTGCGGTTTGCTCTCCGGTCCAGGCATCCGCACAAGACGGATCCGGAATGACCCCCAATGGAAGTCAATGGGACGGATCCGTTTGGTGTGGACACACCAGTAATCCGGATCTGTCCTCATTGATTTCCAATGGGGGGTCATTCCGGATCCGGCATACATACACACAGACTACATACAAACAAACATACAGACATACATACAAACATACAGACATACATACATACTCACATACTCCGGACGCCGGCAGCAGGTCTTCACGCGCCTCCTGCACGCTGCGATGACGTTTCCCCACTGCGCCCAGCAGAGGGCGCTGTGGGGAATCGTCATCACTGCGCGCAGGAGGCGCTGAAGACGTTCTGCCGGCGTCCCGGGAGTATGTGAGTATGTCTGTATGTTTGTATGTATGCTGTATGTTTGTTGTATGTAGTTGTGTGTTGTTTTAATGTGTGTCATGTGTGGGGCCGGAGCGCTGCTCCGGTCCACACATGTATAGCGTTAGCACGGATCCGTCGGCACCCTTTTGCCATCCGTGCTAACGAGTGTGAAAGTAGCCTTAAGCGCTGTTTTTCTTTTTGTTAATCTTGTTATGATTTTTTATCTTAATATGCAAATGAAGAGTTTGGTGCAATGATGACATTACCCATGATCTTATTGCACCCAAGCTCCACTCATTTCTGTGACCAGCACCGCCTTGGTTGCTTTTCCACTGCCTGGACATGTCAATCAAAGCAGCCAGGTAGAAGCTGGCCACAAAAAGGAGCTTGGGTGCAACAAGAGCAATGGTGATGCCCTCATTGCACCAAAGGCCTAATTTGCATATTAAGAAAAACAATCATAAACTTTGGAATGGAGCCTCAAGTGAACAAAAAAACAACAACAGTGTTTTAATCACGTGACCTACTGTATTTTCCCTTGTCTTATTCCAAGGCTTGGTAAAAAGTCAGAAAAAGGTGGCACTGGTGAGATGATTCTCTTTCCTTGGGAGATACCCGTTTGCATATTATTTTCCCATGGAGCTTTGCCTATAAGTCTCCATACCATCGAGCACTTCTAGTAAGCCTCCATACAGAATTGGTCTCTTTTCGGAGAGTCCGTACCCTGCTTAAAGGGGTTGTATCACTTCAGCAAATAGCATTTACCATGTAGAGAAAGTTAATACAAGGCACTTACTAATGTATTGTGATTGTCCATATTGCTTCCTTTACTGGCTGGAGTCATTTTTCCATCACATTATTAACTGCTCCTTTCCATGGTTAGGACCACCCTTGCTCCTGTCCACGTCATCAATTGTTGCTTTGTATTTGTACCTTGATCCCATCTGGTTTTCACCTTTGGCTTGGCTATTTTTGTCTACCCTCCGTCCTGTGATTTGGTAGCATATTGTCCTCCTGGCTTTGACTCATTAGTGTACAACCCTTCGCTCTGTGTTTGTCTGTTTGAGTTTCAGATGTGTAAACAGGTCCCTTTTTAGCGAAGGTGCTTGGACTTGCTCCATGCACTTAATCAGCAAAGGGACCATCGACCAGTTGAGGACTTGCCGCTTAGGGGCTTGCTCTGCAAGTAGGCATGGACAGCAGGTGGGTTCCAATTAGGGCTCACCGTTTGTGTTTCTCTGTCTACGGTCGTAACATTTACATTTTTTTTACTTATTTTTGTAAATATATTTTTAACATATTATACATCCCTTGCTGTCATAAAAGACGTCTGAGGGACTCACTCTTTACATTTTTTTTTACTGTAACAGGGGCTTCCCTTTGAGTCCTAGTTACAGGTAAGCACAGCACCCAGTAGTGATATTAGTCTCTGGTAAGACCCAGCAACCTTGCCATACCGGGGTGGACCTAGTGATCACATGACTGCTGTGCACAACAGAGGCAGTGGCAGTGCTGCTGCTTTTATTCATTGCACGGAGCTCACTCAGCGCTGTATAAACGGCAGTAGTGAAGACCAAAGTGGTTACTAGCTGACTTCTCCTCGGCATCTCATCTGTATCTGTCAATAGGAGCCCAACCTGATTGAACTTAGATTGTACAAGGTTTAAACTGGCGCCATACAATTACAATGGTATAGGATTCAAGCCAAGAACCATGGATGGTCATTATCATGTTAAGAAAAAAAACCAACATTCCCTGCACTGCCAAATAGTTATGTTTTATCAATCAACTTTGATCAAATTTGTAATCCATCCAGGGCCAGACCTGGAAACAACATTTATTGCAAATGTTTATAGACTTCTTTTATCCTCTTCCCCAGTCATATGCTCCATTCAAAGTTGTGGTTGCACACCACAACTATGCACAGTCTAGAACAGGGATCAGCAACCTTCAGGACTCCAGCTGCTGTGAAACTACAACTCCCAGCATGCACAATTTCTTGGCTGTTCTTGTAACTCCCACAGAAGTGAAAGGAGGATTCTGGGAGTTGTAGTAGTTTTAGACAGCTGGAGGGCCAGAGGTTGCTGATCCATGATCTAGAAGCTTCTGCACACATTGGCATGATCTAAGAACAGGAGTAGCTGACCATATGCAGAACAAAGCACATCATTTACCTTCTGCCCATTTTGCTCCAAGATGAAAGGTTTACTCCATATCCAAATCCCATAAGTAACTTTGTCTGGTCCAGGCTTCCAAGAAAAGCCCTTCAGTATCTCATCTTCTGCCCCCAGATCAAATTTCTTAGCTGTCTCCTATAAAAGAAAAATAAGAATACACGGATGTATTTTCTTTGAATCAATATGTACTGTATATTTATGTCACCATACAATCCATTATCCAACATGATCCAAGCATATAATTCACTACAACATAGTTATGGAAGTATGTAAGGGGGATAAGCATTTATTCTCCTTACCAATGTGACTGTACGTTCTCTATTTTCCGATTTATCTGTATGTAATCAAATGAATTGAATGTATGCCTGCAATATTATCTCTCCCTCACTATATGTCTCTGTAATACCATAGACATAAGAGGTTATAAAAAAGAAAGTGAGTCAGTGTGTGGCTAAGCCACATGGTAAGCAGAAGTGCCTTGAACTGTCAGAGGCATGGAGCAGGACCCAAATAAGTACGTGTCTTTGGCACCTCAAGTGATTGTATGTGCAGCAAGGAGCATTAAAGGGAAACCTGCTATCACCACCGTAATGGCCCCCAACTTCTTAAAGTACCTTACAGCTCTCTTCATCAAGCCCCCATGGATGTTTTTGATTACTTAATCCAGACCTGTAACGTACGAGTGGTTGGGGGCTGTTATGGTGGTGACAGGTTCTCTTTAGAGACAATGAGACCTGCTGATGAGAGCTGAGGTCTGGACCTAGTCAGCTAGCAGGCTGAAGCAGAGTCAAGGACTGACTGAAGCTACTGAAACTACTATGTGAGATGATGAGAGAGTAAGGGTCCATTCACACGTCCGTAGTTCTGAGTCCACATCCATTCCACCGTGTGCTGTCCGCATCCGTAGTTCCGTTCCGCGGCCCTGCAAAAAAGATAGAGCATGTCCTATTCCTGCCGACAAGAATAGGCATTTCTATCATAGGGCCGGCCATGTGCGGACTGCAAAACACTTACGGATATGTGAATGGACCCTTAAAGTAGGTCAGACCAGGCAGTATTTCTGCAATCCAATAATCAGTATTTAGAGAGAAAGAGACAGGGAGTACTACTACCACCATAATTTCCTTTGTCTATTCAACATAATTTGGTATATGTGTGCCTTTGTTTCTATCTGTACTACTTGTACTTGTTTCTATCTGTACTACTCCCATCATTAACTTAGTAAAAGATACTTTATATATGACAACCAAGAGGCCTGATCATTGCCTCCATTATACACCTGACCTGCACCAGTTCTCCTGCCATCCACCATATTAGACACTCATCAAGAGCACCCCCCCCCCCAATACTAGGGTGTTCCCCGAGGGGAAGAAGGGTTGCACCCCTACATTTACTGCATGGCCCAAGAGACAGCCAGGACAGCCACCGTGAGCAACCACTGCACCCATTATAGCCACCACTACCACTCCTATCCCCCTCCCAGTACTCCCCCAGCGGCCTGCTACAGTAGGGCCATCCCATAAGCAGCAGCAAAAAGGGATTGTCAAAGTGGACACCCCTTTAATAAGTATTGATTCTACAGTTTCCAAAGCCTCATGTACCGTGGACTATTTTATTTGGATGGATAGGTTAAAGGCCATCAATAACAGATCGGTGGGGTTGGATTGGTAATGGCTCGGCCTGGTAATGCGGCTCACCGGAAGAGAATGGTACTGACCTCCAATAACAGTGGGAACCACTACCACCAAGCAGTACTAGCTGTGCCTGGTAAATAATGGAGAGGAGCAAGCTGGAGAGAAGCTTCCTTTTCATCCACCGAACTGGCAGAGTTGCTGGAGAGCAAAAGAGCAATAGCGACTGTAGGAGCATCCAAATTTTTAGAGTACATATTTTGTACTATTCCAAAAATGTCCTTTGAGTAACAAACAATATTCAATGCCTAACAATGCTTGTTATTTCTCAGTAGCAGAGGCTTAGGTTGAAGCTCCTGGGAATGCAAAATCTCTAACAGTGCCAAAGTCTACCATGTGCCATTCATAATATGGGCATCTTCTTATGTGGCAACTGTGATTTCTGTTCCCCCTGTAGATATCTTTGTGCAGAAATTGACACTAGATCTAATGTCCTCTCACCTGGCTTTGAAGGGCCTTTATAAGGTAATTCATTAGGAAGGATTTTCCTGTTCGCCTCTCTCCAATCACACTTATCAAGTAGACGGGGTATTCTTCAATCCTCCGACTCAAGAAACATCTATACAGGACCCTCTCTTGTAGAACCAGCAGGCCATTCGCATCAACACTTACTAGCTGCAGGGGCTAAAGAAATAAAGAGGATGTTAGTTTTGATAACTTTTTGGCTACAAAAAGGAAGAATAAAACAGAAATGTACATGCAAAAGGAATGAAAGAGCTCTCCTCCAACAAGAAGAAAGCTGTCTATTTTAGTGCCACCTTTAGGTAACATAGTAACATAGTTTAAAAGGCCGAAAAAAGACATCCATCCATCCAGTTCGGCCCGTTTTCCTACAAGTTGATCCAGAGGAAGGCAAAAAAAAACCCACTTTAAGGGAAAAAATTCCTTGCCGACTCCAATCAGGCAATCAGAATTACTCCCTGGATCAACGACCCATCTCTAGTAACTATAACCGGTAATATTATTACCCTCCAAAAATACATCCAGGTCCCTCTTGATCTCTTTTAGTGAACTTACCATCACCACCTCCTCAGGCAGATAGTTCCATAGTCTCACTGCTCTTACCGTAAAGAATCCTCTTCTATGTTTGTGTACAAACCTTCTTTCCTCCAGACGCAGAGGATGTCCCCCTCGTCACAGTCCTGGGGATAAATAGATGATGGGAGAGATCTCTGTACTTACCTCTGATATATTTATGCATAGTTATTAGATCTCCCCTCAGTCGTCTTTTTTCTAAAGTGAATAACCCTAATTTTGATAATCTTTCTGGGTACTGTAGTCCACCCATTCCAGTTATTACTTTAGTTGCCCTCCTCTGAACCCTCTCCAGCTCTGCTATGTCTACCTTGTTCACAGGAGCCCAGAACTGTACACAGTACTCCATGTGTGGCCTGACTAGTGATTTGTAAAGTGGCAGGACTATGTTCTCATCACCGGCATCTATGCCTCTTTTTGATGCAACCCATTATTTCATTGGCCTTGGCAGCAGCTGTCTGACACTGGTTTCTATAGCTTAGTTTGCTGTTTACTAAAATTCCTAGGTCCTTTTCCATGTCAGAGTTACCCAATATTATACCTTTCAGTATGTACTGGTGACTTGCATTATTCCTTCCTATGTGCATAACCTTACATTTGTCAGTGTTAAACCTCATCTGCCACTTCTCTGCCCAAGCCTCCAGTCTATCCAAATCCATCTGTAGCAGTGTACTGTCCTCTTCTGTGTTAATTACTTTAGTCTAATGTCGTCTGCAAAAATCTTATTGTGCAAGCCTTCTACAAGATCATTAATGAATATATTGAAGAGAATAGGGCCCAATACTGACCCCTGTGGTACCCCACTAGTGACAGTGACCCAATCTGAGTATGTGCCGTTAATAACCACCCTCTGTTTTCTAGCACTGAGCCAGTTACTTACCCACATACAGACATTTTCTCCCAGGCCAAGCATTCTCATCTTATATACTAACCTTTTATGTGGTACCGTGTCAAATGCTTTGGAGAACTCCAGATATACGACATCCATTGATTCGCCGTGGTCAAGTGTAGAACTTACCTCCTCATAGAAACTGATTAAATTCAGTGTCCGACCTCCTCTGTTGTAAAAGGAATGTGTTGTCATTAAAAAAACATATTATGGTGCAAAAAATAAGCCCCGTAGATATAACTATTAAATAACTATTAACTATTAAAAAAAAGTTCTCAGCGTCAGAATATGTTGATGTAAAGACAAGAAATACATTTTTCAAAGTTTTTAATTTTTTGTTCGTATTAAAACACAAGAAAAATTGTATAATTGTGGTATCAATGTAATTGTACTGACCCAGAGAATGAAGGAAACTGGTCGGTTTTACTATTTAGGGAATGGCATTAAAAACAAAACCCATTAAACTTTAGCAGAATTGTGTGTGGGGGGGGGGGGGGGTTAGTTCCACTGTAGGTGTCACTCTTACTTTCTTCTACTTTGAGAGGACCACTCATCTAAAATAAAAATGAGGTGGTCACATTAAAAAGGTTAATTTACAATGCCTGCTCAAAATAGCTCTGACCTCATCGGGTTGTTGGTTGATACATGGCGGACAACTATATCCATATTTCCCTAATGAAGCGCGATATTCATGGTAGCAGCTCCAGCAGAAGGTGTGTCCACAGGAGATAGTGATAGGCTCATTTGTCTCTTCATTGCACAGAGGGCAGATGGAGCTGAGCCTCCTGTTGAAATATATGAATTTAATATGATTAAATACAATAATTTACTTTACTTTAGTAAAACCTTGCAGTAATATATGGCTTTTCATCTCCAGTCTTTAAATCCACTTTTCAACTTAGCTTTATAATTTGACAACCACATTATTGAGTCAAAAATGTGCTCAGAGCAGTTGTCACTTCCCTTCCCCCCAATCCTCTTACTTGGCGACAATGAGCAGATGAGCAACCAACCCAATAATTATGCCTGTGGTTCATCTAGGAGGTCTTGAAGGAGGAATGGAGACCCAAGCACAGAACAAATTGTATTGTCACTGGTTGTTCACAAAACTTGCATCTGCTCAGTGTCGCCCCCTGCTAAGTAAGAGGAGTGGGGGACGAGAAGTGTCTATAGTTGGGTAGAAAGAGGGCACTGAACAGAAGGGCACTCGCTATAGGTGCAAATAGTCACTGAATTCCAAGGCTCTTTAGTGGACATTTGCCTCTCTTTGCCATTTCAGCGTTCTTTTGTTCAATGCCCATGAGACACTGGACTCTGCACGAGGACTTTGCCCGCATCACATGGTGGGCAGCCATAGTTCAAAACACAACTATTGAAAGGGAATGGGGTTGTGTTGTGACCCATAAGTTGTCATGACTAAAGTATGACATATCATAAAGGCTATGGGGCAGTCCTGCTGTGACTACTGTGTGAAGCGGCTGGGGGAGTCCTGCTGTGATCATTGCGGGGAGAGGCCTGCTATGACTACTGTGTGAGGGTAACATCTGACAGGGAGTCCTACTATGATTAGTCTGTGAGGGTAAACGATGTGGAGGCATCATACTGTGTCTACTTTAGGTGGGGACAGCCTGCAATGGAGTCCTGCTATGATTACTGCGAGAGTGGGTGGCAGAATCCTTCTTTGACCACCTTGTGAGAGGATAGGCTATAAGGGAAGTCATACTGTAACTACTGTGAGAGGGCACTGGGGGAGTCCTCCTGTGAATACTGTGAGAGGGGGCTGGGCGAGTCTTCCTGTGACTACTGTGAAAAGAGGCTGGGGGAGTCCTCCTGTGACTACTGTGAAAAGAGGCTGGGGGTGTCCTCCTGTGACTACTGTGAAAAGAGGCTGGGGGAGTCCTCCTGTGACTACTGTGAAAAGAGGCTGGGGGAGTCCTCCTCTCACTACTGTGAAAAGAGGCTGGGGGAGTCCTCCTGTGACTACTGTGAGAGGGGCTGGGGGAGTCCTCCTGTGACTACTGTGAGAGGGCACTGGGGGAGTCCTACTGTGAATACTGTGAGAGGGGGCTGGGGGAGTCCTCCTCTGACTACTGTGAAAAGAGGTTGGGGGAGTCCTCCTGTGACTACTGTGAGAGGGGCTGGGGGAGTCCTCCTGTGACTACTGTGAGAGGGGCTGGGGGAGTCCTCCTGTGACTACTGTGAGAGGGACTGGGGGAGTCCTCCTGTGACTACTGTGAGAGGGCACTGGGGGAGTCCTACTGTGAATACTGTGAGAGGGGGCTGGGGGAGTCCTACTGTGAATACTGTGAGAGGGGGCTGGGGAGTCCTCCTCTGACTACTGTGAAAAGAGGTTGGGGGAGTCCTCCTGTGACTACTGTGAGAGGGGCTGGGGGAGTCCTCCTGTGACTACTGTGAGGCGGGGCTGGGGGAGTCCTCCTGTGACTACTGTGAGGCGGGGCTGGGGGAGTCCTCCTGTGACTACTGTGAGAGGGGACTGGGAATCCTGCTGTGACTACTGTGAGAGGCAGCTGGGGGAGTCCTGCTGTGACCATTGTGGGAAGAGGCATGCTGTGACTACTATGTGAGAGTAAAGGCTGTGACGAAGTTCTGATGTGACTACTATAGGTGGGAAGAGGTTGCAGTGGAGTCTGATGGTGATTACTATGTGAGTGGCTTGGCAGAGTCCAGTTTTGACCACCTTGTGAAAGGATAGGCTATAAGGGAAGTCATACTGTAACTACTGTGAGAGGGCTCTAGGGGAGTCCTCCTGTGAATACTGTGAGAGGGGGCTGGGCGAGTCTTCCTGTGACTATTGTGAAAAGAGGCTGGGGGAGTCCTCCTGTGACTACTGTGAAAAGAGGCTGGGGGAGTCCTCCTCTCACTACTGTGAAAAGAGGCTGGGAGAGTCCTCCTCTCACTACTGTGAAAAGAGGCTGGGGGAGTCCTCCTCTCACTACTGTGAAAGAGGCTGGGGGAGTCCTCCTCTCACTACTGTGAAAAGAGGCTGGGGGAGTCCTCCTGTGACTACTGTGAGAGGGGCTGGGGGAGTCCTCCGTTGACTACTGTGAGAGGGCACTGGGGGAGTCCTCCTGTGAATACTGTGAGAGGGGGCTGGGGGAGTCCTCCTGTGAATACTGTGAAAAGAGGTTGGGGGAGTCCTCCTGTGACTACTGTGAGAGGGGCTGGGGGAGTCCTCCTGTGACTACTGTGAGGCGGGGCTGGGGGAGTCCTCCTGTAAATACTGGTGAGAGGGGACTGGGAATCCTGCTGTGACTACTGTGAGAGGCAGCTGGGGGAGTCCTGCTGTGACCATTGTGGGAAGAGGCATGCTGTGACTACTATGTGAGAGTAAAGGCTGTGACGAAGTTCTGATGTGACTACTATAGGTGGGAAGAGGTTGCAGTGGAGTCTGATGGTGATTACTATGTGAGTGGCTTGGGCAGAGTCCAGTTTTGACCACCTGTGAAAGGATAGGCTATAAGGGAAGTCATACTGTAACTACTGTGAGAGGGCACTAGGGGAGTCCTCCTGTGAATACTGTGAGAGGGGGCTGGGTGAGTCTTCCTGTGACTACTGTGAAAAGAGGCTGGGGGAGTCCTCCTGTGAGAGGGGGCTGGGGAGTCCTCCTGTGACTACTGTGAAAAGAGGCTGGGGGAGTCCTCCTGTGACTACTGTGAGAGGGGCTGGGGGAGTCCTTCTGTGACTACTGTGAGAGGGGGCTGGGGGAGTCCTCCTGTGAGAGGGGGCTGGGGGAGTCCTCCTGTGACTCCTGTGAGAGAGGGTTGGGGGAATCCTGCTGTGACTACTGTGAGAGGCAGCTGGGGGAGTCTGCTGTGACCATTGTGGGAAGAGGCCTGCTGTGACTACTATGTGAGGGTAAAGGCTGTGATGAAGTTCTGATGTGACTACTATAGGTGGGAAGAGGCTGCAGTGGAGTCTGATGATGATTACTATGCGAGTGACTTGGCAGAGTCCAGTTTTGACCACCTTGTGAAAGGAGAAGCTGTAAGAGAATTCCTGCTGTGACTACTGTGAGAGGGAGCTGAGGCATTCCTATTGTGAATACTGTCTGAATACTTTGCCGAAGTTAGTCAAGAAATTCTATTGGTTACAAATTAATTTGTCATGAATCACTATAAATCAGGCATACCCAGGCCACTCTACCTTATGGTAGGGCCACACAGAGTGGCCGTGCTGCAGTGAAGACCCACATGGACAAAGGCAGCTGCCTTTCATTTGATAATGAACACTACACTGTACAGTATTCCTTCATTGTTAACAGACGCACGGCACCGCTTTAAACAGGGGCTGTTGCTGGTATGGGGTCTGGCTGGTTAGGTAGGGGGACAATATGCATATTATTGCCATTCTGACCTGCAATCTCCTGCAGGTTATTTGACAGAAAACACTGAATATTAATCAGCTCTGGCATACCCACTTCTCCAACCCCAGCGCTCTCCTGCCCTATAGGTGGAAGCCCTTCTTCTGCCATCTGCTTTTCCTCCTTTTCCACATCATCTAATATGGATGAGAATATATCATCAGAAACATCCTCCTCCTCTCTGTGTATATTGGAAAAGGCCTACCCTGCGTGCTGCTGCCGGCCACTCCGGGCCTACCCTGCGTGCTGCCGCCGGCCACTCCGCGGCCTACCCTGCGTGCTGCTGCCGGCCACTCCGCGGCCTACCCTGCGTGCTGCTGCCGCCGGCCACTCCGCGGCCTCCCCTGAGCAAAAGCTTCTGACCGCTGAGAAGTAAATCCTTCCACAAGCTCTGCACCACACAAATGGTGAAGACATTACCTATATTGTCCATAGTTGGTGCAGACATCTTCAAGATTCATGGATTACTCTGCAGAGTTCTGTATTTGTAACATATTATTCCGCTCACACATACAGTCACAAAAGAGCCGCTCCAGGACACAAGATCATTAAGCTGCTGTGATTACGCCATTCCAGTGCTTGGAGAGCCAGGACACTCCAGGATAGATCTCAGCTCAATCATCCCATGGACCACCCGATGGGGAAATTAAATCTGGAAACCACTTCCAGAATGGCATAAATGCAGTTAATTCCTGGAGACCACCTCCAGCTCTATAATCTGCATATAACTCTGGGTACACACTTCCAGATCAGACATGTTAAGCGGTTAGTCAGGAGACACCTCCAGCTCTATAACCTGCATATAACTCTGGATACACACTTCCAGATCAGACATGTCAGCCATTGGTCCAGGAGACACCACACCGGACAATCTTATGGCACTTGATGGTATAGTCTGGAGAGACTTCCAGTTATATAATATCAGGCGTGACAACCATACTGGCAGCGGCCTCTGTGTGTGTGAGCTTCCTTGTCCTAGACAGAAGATAAAAACACATCTATCCTGTGGGTGTGCACTCCTTTATAGGGGGGTTAATTAGTCTGATTTACTAATCATTTTCTTCTGTCCTAGACGGGAGGAGGGAAACATTAACCCATTGTGTTGTGCTGCCTTTGGACGATAAGGAAAGATAGATAGATAATAGGTAGATAGACAGATAGGTAGATAGACATGACATCAGATTGATATCAGATACTGTACTTATATGCTTGGAATTCTCATAACCAGATTGGCATAAGTTACCAAGCACTTTTCTTTGTTCCGTATGATGCAAATACGCTGCGAATAACAGGAAATTGTTGGTTACAAAACCTTACTGTACTGCAAAGATTTTATCTCTGGGACGTGGCTGCAATCCTGATGATTCAATCTAGGAACATTATGGGCTCTGAGCTTAGAGGAAGGAACCGAGTGACAGAACAAGAAAAATAATCTCATTCCGATTTCTCTCACAGTCACACACGTGTTTGCCCATATAGTCATACATAGACACACGTATCACACAGACGTGTACACCTGCAGCGACAGCTAGTCCTCCTGCCTAATGACATAGGTATTTCTCCTGCCTCTGTGATTGACCACATACGAACAATCTATTATTTTCAATTCATTCTCAAATGTACTATGATAAATATTAACACTTTGTGTACAGTCATCTAAGGCTGAGTTCACATCAGCATTCAGCTTTTCCGTTCTTCCGCTCCGTTATAGGCTGTAGGCGGCTGTACATACCGGTTAAATGTTGTCCAAAACTTAGCAGGATCAGATGATTATCTAATATATATGGGGGAAAGAAGGATCAAGCACGTTGGGTTTGAAGGTTAGAGTTGCAGGGTGCCGGACTACAGGGGAGGCATGGCGCCTGGAGTCGGTTAGGATGGGGTTGGTGGCGGCGGCAACAGTATTGTTGTCCCTTCCCACCACTTCCCCACAAGCGGCAGTATTTTTGTCCCTTCCCACTACTCCCCCACTAGCGGCAGTCTTGTTGTCCCTTCCTACCACTCCACCATTAGCGGCAGTATTGTTGTCCCTTCCCACCACTCCCCCACTAGCGGCAGTATTGTTGTCCCTTCCCACCACTCCACCACTAGCGGCAGTATTGTTGTCCTTTCCCACCCCCACCCCCACTAGCGACAGTATTGTTGAAACTTCCCACCACTCCCCCCCTAGCGACAGTATTGTTGTCCCTTCCCACCACTCCCCCCCTAGCGACAGGATTGTTGTCCCTTCCCACCACTCCCCCCCTAGCGGCGTATTGTTGTACCTTCCCACCCCCACTAGCATCAGTATTGTTGTCTCTTCCCACCACTTCCCCCTAGCGACAGTATTGCTGTCCCTTCCCACCCCCACCCCTACTAGCAACAGTATTGTTGTCCCTTCCCACCACTTCCCCCACTAGCAACAGTATTGTTGTCCCTTTCCACCACTCCCCCACTAGCAACAGTATTGTTGTCCCTTCCCACCACTCCACCACTAGTGGCAGTATTGTTGTCCCTTCCCACCACTCCACCACTAGTGGCAGTATTGCTGTCCCTTCCCACCCCCACCCCTACTAGCAACAGTATTGTTGTCCCTTCCCACCACTCCCCCACTAGCAACAGTATTGTTGTCCCTTTCCACCACTCCCCCGCTAGCAACAGTATTGTTGTCCCTTCCCACCACTCCCCCACTAGCGGCAGTATTGTTGTCCCTTCCCACCACTCAGCCACTAGTGACAGTATTGTTGTCCCTTCCCACCACTCCACCACTAGCGACAGTATTATTGTCCCTTTCCCCTCCTCTAGTGGCAGTATTGTTGTCCCCTTCCCACCACTCCCCCACTAGCGATAGTATTGTTGTCCCCTTACCCACCACTCCCCACTAGTGACAGTATTGTTGTCCCTTCCCACCACTCCCCCACTAGCGATAGTATTGTTGTCCCCTTCCCACCACTCCCCCACTAGTAACAGTATTGTTGTCCCTTCCCACCACTCTCCCACTAGTGACAGTATTGTTGTCCCCTTCCCACCACTCCCCCACTAGCGGCATTATTTTTGTCCCCTTCCCACTACTCCCCCACTAGTGACAGTGTGGTTGTCCCTTCCCTCTCCACTAGCGATAGTATTGTTGTATCTTCCCACCACTCATCCACTAGCGACATTATTGATGTCCTTTAACACCCCCCTCCCCTCTAGCATCAGTATTTTTGTCTATTTCCACCACGAGCGGTTGTATCTTCTCACCACTCAACCACTAGCAATAGTACTGTTGTCCCTCCCCCCTCACCAATATCAGTACTGTTGTCTCTTCCCACCACTCCCCCACTAGTATCAGTACTGTTGTCCCTTCCCACCACCCCTCCACTGGTAGCATCCTTAGTGTCCAGGAAGGATGTCAGTAGATCTCTCTTAACTCTGCCTTAGGCTACTTTCACACTAGCGCGCTCCGGCCCCACACATGTCACACAGTACATACATACACACAGACACACACACATATACACAGGGTGGGCGCCTGGTGGAATCATCATCTGTGCGCGCCGTCCTGTTCCTCCTGCGCTCTGGAGACCTGCCGGGAGCATGTAAGTATGTATGTGTATTTGTCTGTGTATATGTCTGTGTATGTTTATGTGTATGTCTATGTCTGTATGTGTGTATTGTGTGTATGTGTGCAGGTGACGGATCCGCCATGAACTCCATTGAAAGTCAATGGAGAGCGGATGCGGTTACCATTGTGTCACACCAAACGGATCCGTCCCCATTGACTTGCATTGGGGGACATTCCCGATCCGTCTTGGTGCGGATGCCTGGACCGGAGAGCAAACCGCAGCATGCTGCGGTTTGTTCTCCGGTCTAAAGACGGAACAAAATGCTTTCAGGAGCATTCCGTTGTCTTCAGTTCAGTTTTGCCCCCATTGACAATGAATGGGGACAAAACTGAAGCGTTTTATTCCGGTATTGAGCCCCTATGACGGAACTCAATACCGGAATTAATAAAACGCTAGTGTGAAAGTAGCCTTACTCTCTAGCCTTCAGACTGCGGCTGCACTACTCCCTGGGTGAGTGACCTGTGCACTGGTGGTCATTTGACCATGATTTTATGCATGTTCCTTACCCCTTTAGCCACTGATAATGTGGGACCAGAGAGTCCAGCCTATGGGGGGTAGGGAGT
>ONZH01022613.1:0-31612 GCA_900303285.1 Rhinella marina | reverse complement strand
TTACTATGTTACTATGTTACTAGTAGATATAGATAGGGTACTAGCATTGGCATTCGCATTAGCATTTAATCTGAATTCATTTTTAATTGCATGTAATTAAAAATGTAACATAGCCACTGAGTTCTTTGTCCGTCCCACTGAGAAGGTTGCACATGCTCAGTTTCATCTTTCAACTGCCTCCTGAGCTGTGATAGGGAGAACATGGACACGCCCCCTTAGCTGCAGCAGAAAAGACACTCCCCTTGAGCAGTCAGCTTGATATAAATCTAGAAGAGCAATGAATGAGGAGATCTCTGGATCCATGTGAGATACAGGGCTAGTTCTAGCCTTGTTAGGCTACTTGCACACTTGCGTTTGCAGGATCCGCTTGTGAGATCCATCCAGGCTCTCACAAACGGATCCGTCATGATAATACAACCGTCTGCATCCGTTCTGAATGGATCTGTTTGCATTATCTTTTACATAGCAAAGACGGATCCGTCCTCCATTGAATTTCAATGGAGTTCAAGACGGTTCCGTCTATGTTTTCTATTGTGTCAGACAAAACGGATCCGTCCCCATTGACTTACATTGTGAGTCATGACTGATCCGTTTGCATCAGTTTTTTCATGCGGACACCAAAACGCAGCAAGCAGCGTTTTAGTGTCCGCCTCCAAAATGGAATGGAGGCTGAACTGAAGCAAACTGAAGCAAAACTGATGCATTCTGAACATTCAGAATGCATTAGTACAAAACTGATCAGTTCAGGACCGTTTGTGAGAGCCTGTGACGGATCTCACAAACGGATCCTGCAAACGCAAGTGTGAAAGTAGCCTTAGAGGTTGTCATGTACTATATGACATGACTAATTTTCATGTTTTACATTAGTCATTGAATAACCCCTTTAAACCACAAATTCTAATTTTCAGTGGAAGAATAAAACTGAAGATTTAGTGAGCATGAATATCGGTTAGGCAATGTGAAAAAAATAGGTATTATTGGCCAATGGCTATTAGTTAGAAAGTTACCCACAGAGAAAAAGTCACAAAACAAAAGGGAAAAAAAATTAAAGCAACAATGTTGAGTTAATGGTCCAATTGGATGTTAACTAGAGATGAGCGAACATGCTCGTCTGAGCTTGGTGCTCGTTCGAGCATTAGGGTATTCGCATATGCTCGCTACTCGGACGAGCATATCGCGATCCTCGAGGAAATGGCAACTTCCTCTTCCTGCATGTTAGCCGCCTTTTTTCAGCCAATCAACATGCAGGAGAGTCTTTGGTACCTCCTAGCATCACGTGGGGCCCCTACAAGTCGATAGCAGGGATTGGCTGGCCAGATCAGATGACCTGGGAATATAAGAATCTGGTCCTGCGCTGCTCGCATCATACGCCGTCTGCATGAGATTAGGGATAGAGCTGCTGTCTGTCAGGGAGAGTGTTAGGGCCTGAATTTAGTTGTTGGTTAGGCAGGAATCACCCACAAAGAACCCAACAGCCCTCCTGGCTGCTGGCTGGGACTTGTAGTGCAGCTACCGCCATCTTTGCTGCACACTGTTAGGGCGTGAAATTAGAATCTGGTTAGGCAGGAATCATCCACAAAGAACCCAACGCTACTTCTAAGGGCTACAACGACATTTTTTTTTGTCTTCCTCTCGGCTGCTGGCTGAGACTTGTGGTGCAGCTACCACCATCTTGGCTGCACACTGTGCACTGGTGGCAGAAAGGTGACAGCACATGGTCCACACAGACCCCAATGAAATTGCCCAAAGTCCTCTCAGTACTCATTTTTGCTGCTGCTGTACCTTGACTTGCTGGGATCTGTAGTGCAATCTAGGGAATACGTTTTGTCACTCAGTTATATAAACTACAGTCCAGTGAACAATTGTGAGGAGTGCTGTACAGAAGCGTCAGTCTATAAAATAAGTTTTTTTCACTCAATTATATAAACTACAGTCCAGTGAACAATTGTGAGGTGTGTGATACACTAGCCGCAGTCTAGAGAATAATTTTTTTCACTCAATTATATAAACTACAGTCCAGTGAACAATTGTGAGGTGTGCGATACACTAGCCTCAGTCTAGAGAATAATTTTTTTTTCACTCAATTATATAAACTACAGTCCAGTGAACAATTGTGAGGTGTGCGATACACTTGCCACAGTCAAGAGAATCATTTTTTTTCACTCAATTATATAAACTACAGCCCAGTGAACAATTGTGAGGTGTGCGATACACTAGCCGCAGTCTAGAGAATAATTTTTTTCACTCAATTATATAAACTACAGTCCAGTGAACAACTGTGAGGTGTGCGATACACTTGCCGCAGTCTAGAGAATAATTTTTTCACTCAATTATATCAACTACAGTCCAGTGAACAATTGTGAGGTGTGTGATACACTAGCCACAGTCTAGAGAATATTTTTTTTTCACTCAATTATATAAACTACAGTCCAGTGAACAATTGTGGGGTGTGTGATACACTTGCCGCAGTCTAGAGAATATTTTTTTTCACTCAATTATATAAACTACAGTCCAGTGAACAACTGTGAGGTGTGCGATACACTAGCCGCAGTCTAGAGAATAATTTTTTTTTCACTCAATTATATAAACTACAGTCCAGTGAACAATTGTGAGGTGTGTGATACACTAGCCGCAGTCTAGAGAATAATTTTTTTTCACTCAATTATATAAACTACAGTCCAGTGAACAATTGTGAGGTGTGCGATACACTTGCCACAGTCTAGAGAATCATTTTTTTCACTCAATTATATAAACTACTAGCAGAAAGACCCGGCTTCGCCTGGGTATATTTCATCTATTTCATTTAATGTTTCTGTGTGTCGTTGCAGAGAGAAAGTCAATGCAGCTGACAGGAGGTGATTTTTACCTTCATTTTTTCAATCCCTATTGGCTGCGGAGTGGGAGGGGGTGTGGTTTAATGGGAGACGGGGGGGGGGTTAAGTCCTTCATTTCAGGGTGGCCTGAATTATAGGTTAATGCCATGGTAATTTGAAGAAACACAATGGGTAGCAGTGGAAGAAAACATTGCTTTGCGCGGGTATATTTAATCTATTTCATTTAATGTTTCTGTGTGTCGTTGCAGAGAGAAAGTCATCCTCCCTCCCATCCCTGCAGCTGACAGATGTTGATTTTTACCTTCAATTGTTCAATCTCCATTGGCTGCGGAGTGGGAGGGGTCATGGCCTGACTGAGTCGGGGGCGTGACATTGAAAGACCTAGGGTAGGGTTTTAAGTCCTTCTTTTGATGGTGGCCAGAATTACAGGTCGATGCCATGGTAATTTATGAGGACACGCCATGGGTAACAGTGGAAGAAAACATTGCTTTGCACGGGTATATTTAATCTATTTCATTTAATGTTTCTGTATGTTGTTGCAGAAAGAAATCCAACCTCCCTCCCGCCCCTGCAGCTGACAGAAGTTGATTTTTGCCTTCATTTTTTCAATCCCCGTTGGCTGCGGAGTGGGAGGGGGCGTGGCCTGACAGAGTCGGAGCGTGGTTTCGCGAGATCTGGGGCGGGGGTCAGAGTGGCATGAATTACAGGTCGATGACATGGTAATTTATGGGGACCTGCAATGGTTAGCAGTGGAAAAAAAACATCTTTTATTAGTACTGAATGGTCGTAGTCTAAAATTAGTCAATTTCATCTACGATTTTTGTGTGTCATTGCAGAGAGAAATTCACCCTCCCACCCCTGCAGCTGATTTTTTTCAATCCCCGTTGCCTACGGAGTGGGAGGGGGCATGGCCTGGCAGAGTTGGGTGTGTGGATTATCAAGATGCTTCGAACGGTTGTAGTCTGAAATTAGTCTATTTCATCTAAAATTTTGTGTGTCATTGCAGAGAGAAATTCACCCTCCCACCCCTGCAGCTGACAGAAGTTTATTTTTCCCTTCATTTTTTCCAATCCCTGTTGGCTGCGGAGTAGGAGGGGCCGTGACCTGACACAGTTGGGGGCGTGACTTAGCAAGACGATTCGAACAGTTGTAGTCTATAATTAGTCTATTTTATCTAAAATTTTTGTGTGTCGTTGCAGAGAGAAATTCACCCTCCCACCCCTGCAGCAAACAGAAGTTTATTTTTACCTTTATTTTTTCAATCCACATTGGCTGCGGAGTGGGAGGGGGCGTAACCTGACAGAGTCAGGGGCGTGGATTAGCAAGACGCTTCACATGGGTGTATTTAATCTATTTCATTTAATGTTTCTGTGTGTCGTTGCAGAAAGAAAGTCAACCTCCCACCCATCCCTGCAGCTGACAGAAGTTGATTTTTACCTTTATTTTTTCAATCCCTGTTGGCTGCGGAGTGGGAGGGGGCGTGGCCTTACAGAGTTGGGGCGTGGCTTAACAAAACGCTTCACATAGGTGCATTTAATCTATTTCATTTAATGTTTCTGTGTGTCGTTGCAGAATGGCTGCGGAGTGAGAGGGGGCGTGGCCTGACAGAGATGGGGCGTGGCTTAGCAAAAGGCTTCGAACGGTTGTAGTCTATAATTAGTCTATTTCATGTAAAATTTTTGTGTGTCGTTGCAGAGAGAAATTCACCCTCCCACCCCTGCAGCAAACAGAAGTTTATTTTTACCTTCATTTTTTCAATTCCCGTTGGCTGCGGAGTGGGAGGGGGCGTGACCTGACAGAGTCGGGGGCGTGGATTAGCAAGACGCTTCGCATGGGTGGATTTAATCTATTTTATTTAATGTTTGTGTGTGTTGTTGCAGAAAGAAAGTCAACCTCCCACCCATCCCTGCAGCTGACAGAAGTTGATTTTTACCTTTATTTTTTCAATCTCTGTTGGCTGCGGAGTGAA
This sequence comes from Rhinella marina, assembly GCA_900303285.1. NCBI lineage: Eukaryota > Metazoa > Chordata > Amphibia > Anura > Bufonidae > Rhinella > Rhinella marina. Next base: position 26,809 of record ONZH01022613.1, on the reverse strand, counting down.
AGGGGGTGTGGCCTGACAGAGTTGGGGGTGTGGCTTAGTGAGACCTGGGGCGGGGGTTTTAAGTACTTCTTTTAGGGTGGCCTGAATTAAAGGTCAATACCATGCTTATTTATGAGCCCACGCAATAGGCAGCAGTGGAGGAAAACATCTTTTATTACTACTGAACTGTAGTAATAGAAAAAAACATAAGTTATATTTATGGTAACCGGAATACCTTTAACAGTGTCAGTAAATAGAAATGGATGAGATCCTCAGCTGCTGATAATTACCTGGTTGTTATGGAAACCTGCCCTCCCTGTGTGGCTTTGCAGAGAATGGCAGTTGGAGTTTAAAACCAAAGCTCCCAGTTGTAATGTTGGCTAATGGAGATCATATTTTAGGAATATCTCGGGAACGGTACGTCCTAGAGAGATGAGACCTGGTCTAAAACCTTCCCGGACACCTGATGTACCTGTGTGCCGAATTTGGTGAAAATCGGTCCAGTAGTTTGGTCGCGCATAGAGAACAGACAGACAGACAGAAATTCATTTTTATATTATTAAGAGACAGTCCAGTGAACAATTTTGAGGTGTGCGATACACTAGCCGCAGTCTATAGAATAATTTTTTTCACTCAATTATATAAAGTACAGTCCAGTGAACAATTGTGAGGTGTGTGATACACTAGCCGCAGTCTAGAGAATAATTTTTTTTCACTCAATTATATAAACTACAGTTCAGTGAACAATTGTGAGGTGTGCGATACACTAGCCGCAGTCTAGAGAATACATTTTTTTCACTCAATTATATAAACTACAGTCCAGTGAACAATTGTGAGGTGTGCGATACACTAGCCACAGTCTAGAGAATATTTTTTTTTCATTCAATTATATAAACTACAGTCCAGTCAACAATTATAAGGTGTGCGATACACTAGCCGCAGTCTAGAGAATAATTTTGTTTCACTCAATTATATAAACTACAGTCCAGTGAACAATTGTGAGGTGTGCGATACACTAGCTGCAGTCTAGAGAATATTTTTTTCACTCAATTATATAAACTACAGTCCAGTGAACAATTGTGAGGTGTGCGATACACTTGCCGCAGTCTAGAGAATAATTTTTTTTCATTCAGTTATATAAATACAGTCCAGTGAACAATTGTGAGGTGTGTGATACACTAGCCGCAGTCTAGAGAATACGTTTTTTTCACTCTATTATATACACTACAGTTCAGTGAACAATTGTGAGGTGTGCGATACACTAGCCGCAGTCTAGAGAATAATTTTTTTTCACTCAATTATATAAACTACCTGCTACCTCAATCTAACTTGGTCACTTGGTGTTACTACGCTGTCACCATGCTGTGTCAGGCTTATGCCTGCGTCGTGGGGCGGGGGATAGCACAGCAGTGCCAGCATGAGCAGTGGTGTCACCTGCAGGCGGTGATGGACCTTCGTTGCACCTAGTTGGGTGCTTTCCTAACATGTGCCAGCACATGTGCCTTGCCCATCTTGGTCTGGGTCAGCACAATTGCCTTGAGGGTCACCACCAGGCTGTTGCCCAGAATTTGGCATAATGGTACGATTAGGCAGCCTCAGAGGCATCCATGCATGCTGCCCCTGCTGTTTCGTGTCCATTTCCGTGGTGTTTCTATCATTTTCTGAGGTTTCCACGCAACCTTCCCTATGCAGAGCCCCGGTCCCCTGCAAAAATGCTCGAGTCTCCCATTGACTTCAATGGGGTTCATTATTCGAAACGAGCACCCGAGCATCGGGAAAAATTTGATTCGAATAACGAGCACCCGAGCATTTTAGTGCTCACTCATCTCTAATGTTAACCTGATTAAGATACACTGACTGATCTCCTATACCCTTATTTTCCTAATTTCACTGTCCCCTTTCCCTTCCCTTTTTCCTTTGTCTTGTTTTCCTTTTCTTGTTTAGTATTTGAATATATGCCACATATGTTCCTACATTATGTATAGGATTTTCTTTTTCTATCACATTTTATATTATGCTTCAATTTGACTGCTATAACTCAACTACAGTTGGATTTATTGTGATATTGACTGTTTGCATATATTTAAAATAAACAGAATATACAAGAAAGTGACCCACAGTGCACAGCTTAGGCATGGAATTCAGCCAGTTTTGTCCAGTTCTCAGATCCGATTATTAAAATTAACGCTGGATCGGAGAACCATGTTACTGGCTAAGTCCTGATCCAGTGCTCTGCAAAGCAGCTGGAGATGTTCACTTCCATTGCTTTGCGGTGTGCTGATAGTTTAGCTCCTTAGTTGAGTGGTATGTGTGTGTAGTGTATATATAGTGTATTTATGTATGTGTACCATGTATATGGTGTATTTATGTGTATGTGTGCTGCATATATATGATGTACAGTATGTATATGTAAACATGTGTCGTGACGCCGGGTGTCTGCTGTTGAGTAGGGAACCTGTTGTTAAAAATTTGAGTCCCACTCCTGTGTCACACAACCGTTTTTCACTATTGTGTGAATGAACACGTAGCATGGATCAATTAACATTTTCAATCAAGTTGGAGGAGTCTGAATAAAAGAATACATAATGGTTAGATAACAGAACTACAGCAAAAAATCTGTCTGGATAGAGGCTTGAATGCCGTGTTTCAGAACTATTATAAAAATGTTAATTTTTTAGTTATTTAAAACTTCTTCAGATTAGAGAAGCAGAATATATAAAGCTGAGTGGAGTCAGTTCTGAATAAATGAGACATGTAATAAATGAGAATCAGCCACATACTTTTAAAATTTGGCAGCTGAATGCTTGTAACTCATAGGAAACTGCAAGTTTCTAATTCATTGTCACAATATTGTCTTGTCAAATGTGAACTTCAGTCTAGTTGTATTTCTTCAGCGATTATGCATGTTCCAGCCATCAGGTTGTATATCAGAAAAAAGTAATGTCCTATATATTTTATCAGACCTTTTCTTTTCATGACATGTACTACAAATCTGAAAACAAATGACATCTGAAAACAAATCATTTGAAAAAGTTGCCCCAGTGACATATATATGCAGTATATTCTGTATATATGTATACAGCTCAGGCTGGTATACTGCTAGAGCTGAGCGAAGTTTTGTGAAATTCGATTAGGCTACTTCAGCGAATTTTACAAAAAAATCTGCTTCATGTAAAATTATTTTGTCATGAAGCACACTTCTTTGTAAGCAGTGGGTACCATGATTGAGTGAGGCCGGCCCAGAGGCGTAGCCTTAGGGGGAGGCCAGCATGATGGTGGGTGGTTCAGGGAAGCAGGAATGGGGATTGGGCAGTTTAAGTTGCTGGGGTGGGGGTTATTAAATTGGGGGGAGGGTCATGGCTTTAAAAAGGGTCTGTGGGGGAAGAAAGGGTGCCATTTTTATAGGAGAAGGCAGCGAACAGCCGCCCACCCTCCCTTGTTTTGGTGATTTATGTTCTTGATTCTGTTCGTGTAAGGTGAAGACAAGTTGGGGGGATGTTCTTAGGGAATGTGTTGTCGCAGCAGCTGTGGCAGTGGGAGGTCCTCAAAGCTGCTAGGTTGCTGAGGAGAGGAGGGCCCTACGGTTGGGGCTGGACTCCCTTGGTTGGTGGCGGATTTAAGGGGTCCATCGGTTGGTGCCTCCGAGCTGATGTTTAACGGCTGGAGGCAAGGTGGAGGTCCCCGTATGGGGTTTAATTATTTTAGGCTTTGAGGACCTTCCTTTGTCGATAATCTTCATAATTTGTATGAATGTAAATAATAAAACGGCTGTGGCCGAATAAAATCCATCACTGTGTCAGAGTGGTTATTGGGGAAAGGAAATGTCACGCCGCTCCCCATCACTGTACCCCTCAGATGCCAGATTCATAGCTGAGAGCAGCATCTGATAGGAATAATACAGTGTAAAATGAAATAATAATAATAAAAAAATAAACCTGCTCCATATGCTTGCGATGGGTGCCGGCTGCCGCTATCTTGCTTGAAGATCTGGCGCAAACCCTGACGCAGCCCGAGATGACGTCTGGCCGGCGTGATGACGTCATATGTCACCATGCACAAGATTTCGTCTGAGATCTTCAAGCAAGATGGCGATGGCCGGCCCGTCACAAGCAAATTGAGCAGGTAAATATATATATATATATATATTTATTTATTTATTTATTTATTTTTTTATTTTTTTTTTACACTATTTCAGGTTCAAACAGTTCGCCACCATAAAGCACAAGGAAATTCGGCTTTCTGGTGAATCAAATTTATCTTGACATATGGATTGGAGGAAACCTCTTCAGAAGACTGACTCTTCTGTTTTTGGGGTTGTCATCTCAAAGAGGTACCTTTTGTAGTTCAATAAGAAGCTAGTTGTCCATCAGAAGTCCACTGGTACTTTCAACAGTTTTTCTGTCAGAAAGTGCTATTTTTTAAGCTTAATATTCATATAAAACATTTATTTTAAACTTTTGGCTGTTTTTCTTTTTCATTTCAGCAAAAACTAAATACAAAATATTGTCCTTCTGTAGCAGCCAAATAATAAGACCTCCAGGTACTCCATTGTCAGTTTACTACTGAAGTGAAGGGAAGATGTTATCTAAAGGGTAATCCTCATATTATAGTAGGTGTAGAAGTAATATAATAGTATGAAAGATCTATTGTTCTGTTGATAGGCTTAGCTAAAGATGCATACAGAGAGTATTGTACTTATCAATGTAATGTATGATGCTCTAATTGAGTCACTACTGGGAGGCTCCCTCTGGTCACACTGATGGTCTGGCTGAAAAAGTTAAACAAGAATGCTAGAAGTCCAAACAAAAAGAAGATTGAAGAGCCAGAACAGGAACAGCATCTACATTTTTTTTAAATAAAACAATTCCATAGAATAGTCATATATGGGTTGTTAATATGTAGGGGAAAATGTAGTAGAAATGTCCCTTTAGACTTTTCTGAACCTCCGCTATACATGTACAAGTCCGGTTTTTAAAAATGTCCGCCCACTGCCCACTCGCGAGCACAGTGGGCACCATAACTGCCAGGGTTCTGCAATTTTTAACAGCAGAGGCCCAGGGCTAATGCCTGTGATTGACAATAATGCAGATCACTGCAAATGCCATGGTCAAATGTGACCACAGCATCTTGGAGCGCTAATACGAGAAGCCACGCCCTTCCCGGCTCAGGCCCCTTTCCCCTGGCTGAGATTGGGGAAGATGTTGCATACTAGAAATAGACCTGAGCCTGTACAAGGCTTCCAGGTACTAGTATATTACAGACCTTCAGGTGGCAGCACTGCATTGGAATATATTGAATTCAGTATTCTATGATAGATATTCATTACAGAATACAAAGTATAATTTAATGAATGCATGTTATAGTTACCTAGGGTGACTGAAAAAAGTAAAAAAAAGTTTTAAAAAATATTATATACAGTACAGACCAAAAGTTTGGGCACACCTTCTCATTCAAACTCTCAAGAGTTTTCTGTATTTTCATGACTATGAAAATTGTATATTCACACTGAAGGCATCAAAACTATGAATTAACAAATGTGGAATTATATACTTAACAAAAAAGTGTGAAACAACTGAAAATATGTATTAGGAGAGTGATAGGGTGCTACGCCAGATGACCTGGCCTCCACAGTCACCAGACCTGAACCCAATCGAGATGGTTTGGGGTGAGCTGGACTGCAGAGTGAAGGCAAAAGGGCCAACAAGTGCTAAGCATCTCTGGGAACTCCTTAAAGACTGTTTGAATACCATTTCAGGTGACTACCTCTTGAAGCTCATCAAGAGAATGCCAAGAGTGTGCAAAGCAGTAATCAAAGCAAAAGGTGGCTACTTTGAAGAACCTAGAATATAAGACATATTTACAGTTGTTTCACACTTTTTTGTTAAGTATATAATTCCACATGTGTTAATTCATAGTTTTGATGCCTTCAGTGTGAATCTACAATTTTCATAGTCATGAAAATACAGAAAACTCTTTGAATGAGAAGGTGTGTCCAAACTTTTGGTCTGTACTGTATATAATATATATATATATACACACATATATAAATTCTCTAGAATCTGTTCATTGTGGAGCATACAGAACTGGCTACTACATACTCCTACCATTCACTTCTGTGGGAGCAGCACTACAGCAACCAGCTCCATACTATACAGTGGTTTCAATGCTGTAACTACTGCAGAACAGTTGATCAGAGGTTGTGCGTGGAATCAAACCAATGCCATTTATTGATGGCCTATTCTGTGGAAAGGTGATCATTAGTAAAATTCTGGAAATCCCTTTAAAGGGGTTATTCGATCATATAAAAAGCCCTGCAATATGCAGGGCCCACCACACTGAATATGGATCCCTACTCCCTGTGCCGCTCCTGGTCCCCACATCACTGGTACTGCTTCTCCCCGTGCACAGATGAAAACATCCGGTGTCAGAAGGGAGCAGCCAATGGCAGGCAGGGATGGGGGAAGCCTCCCTAGCATCGTGGGTGATGCTAGGAAGGCTCGTCCCCGCCTGCCATTGGCTGCCCCCCTCAGACACTGGATGTTTTAATCTGCGCACAGGGAGAAGTTGCAGTGGCAGTGCTGGGACGAGGAGTGCTGCAGGGAGTGGTGACCCAGTTTGGTAGATTCAGTGTGGGTGGCCGGGTATATTATAGGGCTTCTTATATGCCCCATTCTTATATTACCCCATTTAAGCTCCCCAGACTCCTGCTGACACTAATTTCTGTAGTTCTGGAAAACCTGTTTAAGATGATGCCAAAATGGTGCATAAATATATTTTATATGCATAAGTTACAGTATGAAAAACTGGTAAATTAATCAAAAGTAATGGTAGAACTACTGCACCTAGTATAATTTTTCACCATAACTTTCATCATGCTCAGGCACACTCATCAGTAATGTATCTAAGACACAGCTGGAGACCCAGAGGTTGTGTATGTCTCCAGCAGTACAGAGACATGTGATGCCCCCGCTTTGCTGCTAGGACCATCTGGTTTTGCACAGACCATTAAGTTCAAGCAGACAGAGAAAAACTCACCTTCTCCTCTTGCACGTAGTCAGCACCTGTCCTCAAAGCAAACCTGCAACACTGCAATGAGTTGGTGCATTCAAACCTTCAGCCATCGACTGGCCAAGAGCCATTGATTCATAGGACACTTCATCCTTACAAGATGGCTCGGCTCTACCCAGAACAGATTATTATTCTCACGGCAAACAAAGGCTTCAACTCGTTCCACTTGAGTGGTAATGGTCATGGCTTATCATTTATTTCCTGTTTGAGTTCTGGGACTCTCAGAGTGCGTAGTGTTTTCACGGGCAAGAACTCTGCAGAGCTATCATTGTGCTACATTTCTAAACAGTACTTCAGTAAGTGTGGCACGTGAATGTCACCAGTGATGGATAACTTGGTGCCGTTGGCTGTGCGTAATCATTTGTGTTTGAATATTAAGGAGAGAAAAAAGGTATTTATTGATGTTTTTTTTAAATTTTTTAAAAAGCTTTATTAAAGTTTCTTCTAATACATCCAATAGGAGGTTTATAACAGTCCTCCAAAAAGTAACATAGTAAACAAAGAACAATTCCAGTATGTCTATAAGTCTGTGGGTGGCAGACACAACTAAAAGCATCGATCAATTGTATTGACAGAAAGGGGTTATTTAAAGTTAGGATTACACTGATATTGATGTTTTTTAATGGAAAATGTATTATATCCAGTTATATAATGACACTAGAAAAGAGAATTGCAGAGTATAGCAAAGATAAAAAAAAGTTATTTCTCTATGTCCATGAAGAATGTAGAATCAAGCACACTATGGTTAAAAATCTCTGAGATTTACACACTTCCATAGAAGCCTATGGGACCCTACCATACACCCATATGTACACCCATATGCCACCTTCATTTATGGTTCAGTATAAATTTGCCAGAAAAAAGGGTCTTATTATATCATATGAAATGGTTCTAAGCAAGAATATTACTGCATTACAGTCTCATACAGAGACACTATATGGTGGCACACACAGTAAATCAAGCTCTATGCACGTGGCTTTCTCACACGTAGTAGCCCTAAAATGGTTGCAAGTCATCATCCTGTCCAGTTCTGCTTTGTTGTTAAATATTCAGCAATTTTACTGTAGATTCTCCCGACTGAGACTGAATTTTGCCTTAAAGGGTCCCATGACGTAAGAAATTAACAACAAATCACAGGGGAACAATGATGACCCTAACAACAAGGGGTCTCTGAGTTGGGGCTGACAGATCAGGGGCAGACTGAAAACCTAAAGGGGTTTTGCCATGAAAAAAAGTCTACGTTTTTCAAACCAGCACCTGGATCTTAATACTTTTGTAATTGCATGTAATTAAACATTTGATATAGCTGCTGAGTCATTCAGTAAAATGTATCTGTATGGCGCCACCTCCTGTTTGTTCTGTTCTTTATTTCTCTGTGTAACTCACTGAGGTGGTCAGAAAAATGAAGTTTTAATATATGCAAACGAGCATCTAGGAGCAACAGGGGCGTTGTCATTACACCTAGAGGCTCTGCTCTCTCTGCAGCTGCGCTCCCTCTACACTTTAATGGACAGGGCTAGGTGTGATGTTGTTTTCAAAAAGGCAAAAAAAAAAAAAAAACAAAACATGATTTTGTGATATTGTGTTACAAGATATCTATCCTACTGTTTATGTGTCTGTCTGGCCACCTAGTGGTTATGTTGTGAATTGCAGTGTGTCAAGGTTTTGCTAGCATGTACTATTGTTTTTGCTTCCTGAGAAATGAGAGTCCTTAAAGGAGTTCTCCGGGAATTAAGAAAATTAAAATACTTAAATATTACTTTATTATAAATATATTCCCAAATACCTGTTATTAGTTATAATGGCTCAGTTTGTCTGGGGATCAGTCATTGGGAGAAACAAAATGACCGCTGTCCTATTAGTACACACAAAACCTGTCCTAATCACACAGGAGGACAAGTTACTTCACAACACTGTGAGAAAGAGCTGCATCATCCTCCTCTACTTGACAGGGATTACGACCCTGAATACAGATGATAAGATCTTTAGCTAATTCTCTGTAGGAATGGAGTTCATGAGCAGATGTGGCTGATGAGCAGCAGCACTTGTATGCAGTCTCCATTACCACAGTCTGTCCTGTCCGTCCTCTCTGTACTTCATGTCTCCTCATGAACTTCACTCCCACAGAAATTCAGCTGAAGATCTTATCAGCTGTATTCAGGATCATAATCCCTGACAAGTAGGAGAGGAGGATGAGGCAGCTCTTTACCTCAGTGTGGCAAAGTAACTTGTCCTCCTGTGTGATTAAGACAGGATTTGTGTGCACTAATAGGACGGTGGCCATTTTGTTTCTCCTAATGATTGCTTCCTAGACCAGACAAACCATTATAACTAATGAAAAGTATTTGGGAATATATTTATAATAAAGTAATATTTACGCATTTTCATTTTCTTAATTCCCGGAGAACCCCTTTAACCAAATTGAGCTACGGTAAGAGTGGATGTACTGTATCTGTATAAAAAGACTACACACAAGCAAAATCGGAAAAACAAACAAACAAGATTCTGCCTTTTAGAGAAGAATGGCCAATGCCTTTGACAGTCTACAAACCATCAGGCCAGGTTGTACATTGTACAACACGTTAATACAGCAGTCTGCTGATGATGTGCATTAGGCAAACTAATATCCCCCATTGTGATTCCAGAGGGTCCATATGTTCCATCTAATGGGCCCTTCATTCTGACACAATTGACATCTATTGTAAATGTAATGGTTCTTCATGCTTCTTCTCAATAGGTGTCTGAATGACATTGCTCACCTATTGCTAAACACTTAGGTGGCTGACAAGTTTAAGGGCAGACAGTATATAAATGGAGCAATTTATGTAGGGATAAGTACACAGTACACAGATTTTATGATTCACTTGTCTATAGATGGGCATAATTTATATCAATGACACTTCCAGGAGGTAGAAAATGAGACTATGAAAAGCCAAAGTGAAATATTATTCAACTTTTCACTCCGAACTCAAAAGAGATTTCATTTTTCTGAATACAACATGCAATTAGCTGCGAGCTGTAACTAGACTGCTACTATGTACCTGCCACATGAACGACGCCTCCATCCCGACATAATGTTTTTACAATATTGCTGTGTACCATTATAATATTTATACCAAGCAACAAAAATAAAGTCATTTCCTAATGTTCACTGTGTAATGAGGATATCGTTTCTAATAGCTCTATCATTTACAACAGGATGCAGATTATCCCGCACATTCTAGTGCCCGTACTTAGGAATTAGGATTTAAGTTCTGCAGCTTTCTCCTATGTCTGCAATTACCTATTTAAAGCTGCACAGTTTTTAAGGCCAGGGTTTTCTTCTCACGTCTTTGGTACTTGGATTATCATAAGCAGCCATTTAAATCTATAAGCACTTACACAGTTTTTATATTATTTCTATGCGTCTTCATTTGTGTACTCTTACAATAAGATAAAATTTTCATGTCTTTGCGCAGTAAACACATTCATGCAGAAATAAGAATAACACCCTTGGCAATATCTTGGCATTTCTTCTGTAATATCTTCACACTAGTGATTATTACTATTATCATATTTTCCTCTGTGGATATCAAACCAACATATTCTACATTGCCTTATTGTATTATTGAAGTGCATTGTTCGGAGCTCCTAATCTAGTTTTCTTACCATGGATATTTTGTAGCATTTGGATTGCCTTTATATTACAGTATGGGCACTCAGTGTCAGAAGTGAACAAAGCAAATTCTGAGATATTTTTATGCTAAATCTAGCAGCAGACACATTTTTCCCCACAAGGTGACCTTTGTTTCTTTTCTATTTTTTTAAAGGGGTTTTCAAACATGTGCAATGTACATGCTAAAAAAATATCGTAAGATTTTTTATATACATTTTTCTTGTCACATAGGTAGGGAACAGTGCACCATCTAGTCTCCACACACATTACTGTCCACTACTTGGACATTCCACCTTAACTGGCAGCCCCCAACTGGGCGACAGTCCCTTCCTTACTTGTGCATGGAACCAAGAGGGTAGTCAGACAGAAATAGGTCAAAACTAGAACAAGGGATCATGCAATTCAAATGGAAATCTAAGGTCAGAATAGAGGAATCCACAAGAGGAGATAACATGCAAGTGAAGCACAGAAGACCAATTACAAGTAACTGTGGCCAGCAGTTTCCTGTTGAAATGGCCCGCTGTTAGAAGGCAGGGATTCTGGTATTGAGCCTGATTGACCTAGGAACCCTGCTCAAGCTATGTCATTCCCATCATCACTCACGGGAAAATGATTGGCTTGTGTCCCTGCATGCTGATAAGCAGGCCAGCCCTGCTATTCACCACAGCGGCAATGTGATGTGTGTGGTGCTGCAGCAAGGAGGCTGGACTCCACGTGGGAATGTGGTTAGGTGAGTACATAACATGCTATCGATCTTTCTGGTCCACGTTCTCCTGCATTCAATGGTGGAGTAAAATGCTCAGTTGCCTTCCTGCTCTCTTTTGGTCTCCTCAGATTTCATAGACGTATATAGCTATATTTCACTCTTTAGAGCAGAAAATTGCAAGGAGCATTACATTCTATAAGTACAGTATGTCTAGGGGTATATGGATGGGCTATTTTCTATATCCTGGGAGATACAGACACTTGAATATCTCATGTGAATTGCTGCCTGCCCACAGAAAGGGAAGAAAGTCCTCCAGATAAGTAGATAAATGATTGTATTACCCATGGTTTCCAAGAACTACTGCATATTACAGTATACAATATCATGACACTCTAAACAAAACCCTTGACAGACTGCAATACACAATGCAACCTTTCGGTGGCCAAATATAGACACAAATAGGATAGATATCTTGTGACACTAATTAACTCTTGTGACCTTTTAAAAGGTAGTCATCTTGTACCAAGGGGAGGTTTAAGGAAGGGTATGTGTATAAATAGGACATACATCGAGGTGAACCTTGCAGATCTCTCTCTCTCTCTCTCTCTCTCTCTCTAGATATATATATATATATATATATATATATATATATATTCTATCATTCTACCATTATCCAAGCAAAAGTGTCTCTACAGTATAGGGGTGCAGAGGTCATAGTGGAACCTTACCCCTGGAGACTGAAGGGACCCAAAGGAGCCATTGGCCAAATAAGATGATGCCAGTACCTTGAATGATGCTCCCCAGTTTGCTTCAGCAACCGCCATGGCCACATGACCCGCGTCAAATCAGGTGTTGACATAGGGAGACCCCAGACCTGCAGAGCCCAAGGGGGAGCAGTGGAGCCGAAAAACAGTGGCAGAGATCAGGAAAGTATGATTCCCAATGTGGGTCCAAACACACTGGGTGGCAGGGGCTGGCTGGCAAATTTTAGCCTGGGGGGCAAGCACACAGCACTGGCCCATGTGTAGCGGCCCACCCTTAACCTGTTTAACTCCGCCTACCATAAAGCCGGTTTAGGTAATTGGGCTTTAAATGGTTAAAAGGCGGCAGCTGGTTGTGTTTTCATGTTGGATCCCAGATACAGAACATGGCTGAGTCCGTAGCAACAGCCTGATCATTAGAGGGACCAGATTTACCAACCCCTGAGCTGAAGAGACTCCATTGAGTACAATGGGGTCTGCTCAGGATGCTGCTCCTTTACCGAACAAAAAAGTTTTGCATGCAGAACTTTTCTGACCGGTCTTTTTAACAGAATCTGTGACCCAAACGCAAATGTGAATGGATAGTATTAGACGTATAGCATCAGATGTATGTTTAACACAAATACAGAGCAAGAACCAAGATCACTACATACACACAGCACCAGAACCAAACCTAGAAGTCAAACACAGCACCAGAACCAAGTTCACTGCATGAATACAACACCAGAACCAGGCCCATAAGTCAAATACAGCAACAAAATCAACAAGAAATATAGCACCATAACTAAACCTATAAGTCAAATACAGAACCAGAACTAAGTTTACTACATAAATACAGCACCAGAACCAAACCCATAAGTCAAATACAGAACCGGAACCAAGTTATATACATAAATACAGCACCAGAACCAAGTTCTCTACATAAATGCAGCACCAAACCAAGTTCTACAAAAGCACCAGAACCAAGTTCTATAACATCAAAATTACAATCACCAGAACCAAGTTCTCTTCATAAATACATCACCAGAACCAAGTTCTCATCATAAATACAGCACCAGAACCAAGTTCTCTTCATAAATACAGCACCAGAACCAAGTTCTCTTCATAAATACATCACCAGAACCAAATTCTCTTCATAAATACATCACCAGAACCAAGTTCTCTACATAAATACAGCACCAGAACCAAGTTCTCTACATAAATACAGCACCAGAACCAAGTTCTCTACATAAATACAGCATCAGAACCAAGTTCAATACATAAATACAGCACCAGAACCAAGTTCTCTACATAAATACATCACCAGAACCAAGTTCTCTACATAAATACAGCACCAGAACCAAGCTCACTACATAAATACATTACCAGATTTTAAATGTTTAGTACAGATACCATCTGAGTAGTCAGGTCAGCCCTCTCCATATGAAACTACAGCTCCCAGTATGGCCTGTAAACAATGTGTAAAGGGATGCTGGGAGTTGTTGCGCAAAACAGCCTGCTACCACCCATCATCAGCTGTAGATCATCCAGGTGACTACAACACTCATCATACACAGTCAGTAGCAGAATAATCATTTCCATTTAGTGACTTACAGATGACGTCTCCTCCTGAGTTCTTCTCCATCTGGTTCAGACCACCATGACGACTCCTCCCGTCCACAATGCAGCTTTGCAAATTTTGCCAAGAAGATCTCTTCAGCTTCACGCTTTACCAACACATTGGCACCCTGCATACTGACACAAACTCATCTTAGTGCCACATTCTGTGCCCTGAATATAACAGCAGCATTAGTGCCACATACTCTGTGCCCTCTGTATACAGTGCCATATTCCCTCTGTATATAGTGCCACATGCTCTGTGCCCTCTGTATATAGTGCCACATGCTCTGTGCCCTCTGTATATAGTGTCACATACTCTGTGCCCTCTGTATACAGTGTCATATGCCCTGTGCCTTCTATATATAGTGTCACATACTCTGTGCCCTCTGCATACAGTGTCATATGCCCTGTGCCTTCTATATATAGTGCCACATACTCTGTGCCCTCTGTATACAGTGCCATATGCCCTTTACCCTCTGTATATAGTGCCACATGCTCTGTGTCCTCTGTTTATAGTGCCACATGCTCTGTGCCCTCTGTGTATAGTGCCACATGCTCTGTGCCCTCTGTGTATAGTGCCACATGCTCTGTGCCCTCTGTTTATAGTGCCACATGCTCTGTGCCCTCTGTGTATAGTGCCACATGCTCTGTGCCCTCTGTATATAGTGTCATATGCCCTGTGCCCTCTGTTTATAGTGCCACACACAGTGCCCCTAATGCTAGTGCCACATGCTTGGTGCCCCTTATAAAACGTGCCTCTTATATGTGCCCCTTTGTGTATAGTGCCCCTTCAGTGTGCCCCCTTTATGTATTGTGCCTCTTATATGTGCCCATTTGTGTATAGTGCCCCTTCAGTGTGCCCCCTTTATGTATAGTGCCTCTTCTGAGTGCCCCTGAATACAGCGTACACACACTGTATTATAATACTCGGTAAAAGCTAGAATGCAGTGGGTGAGACGTCACTGGCTACAAGTTGCTAACGGTCACATGACAAGCTAGATGCAGTGGGTATATAGAGTATATACAGCAGTGTATATAATATATCTATACACACTGCATCTATTATACCTCGTACCTCACATATCAGTACACTGCTGTATATACTATATATCTGTACATACTACATCTATTATACCTCATACCTCACATATCAGTACACTGCTGTATATACTATATATCTGTAAACACTGCATCTATTATACCTCATGCCTCACATATCAGTACACTGCTGTATATACTATATATAACTGTTAACTACCACTGTATCTATTTATTACCCTTTGTACCTCACATATTAGTACATTGCTGTATATACTATATATCTGTACACACTGCATCTATTATACCTCGTACCTCACATATCAGTACACTGCTGTATATACTATATATCTGTACACACTGCATCTATTATACCTCATACCTCACATATCAGTACACTGCTGTATATACTATATATCTGTACACACTACATCTATTATACATCATACCTCACATATCAGTACACTGCTGTATATACTATATATCTGTACACACTGCATCTATTATACATCATACCTCACATATCAGTACACTGCTGTATATACTATATATCTGTACACACTGCATCTATTATACTTCATACCTCACATATCAGTACACTGCTGTATATACTATATATCTGTACACACTGCATCTATTATACTTCATACCTCACATATCAGTACACCGCTGTATATATATCTGTACACACTGCATCTATTATACTTTTATAATACATGCAGTATATACAGATATATAGCATATACAGCAGTGTACTGATATGTGAGGTATGACGTATATTAGATGCAGTGTGTACAGATATATAGTATATACAGCAGTGTACTGATATGTGAGGTACGAGGTATAATAGATGTAGTGTGTACAGATATATAGTATATACCGCAGTGTACTGATATGTGAGGTACGAGGTATAGTAGATATAGTGTGTACAGATATATAGTATATACAGCAGTGTACTGATATGTGAGGTATGAGGTATAATAAATGCAGTGTGTACAGGTATATAGTAAATACAGCAGTATACTGATATGTGAAGTATGACATATATTAGATGCAGTGTGTATAGATATATAATATATACAACAGTGTACTGATATGTGAGGTGTGATGTATAAATTACACCTTGTATCTCACATGAGTACACTGCTGTATATACAATATACGTTTACCCACTGCATCTATTATACCTTGTACCTGACATATCAGTACTCTGTGTGTATATGTCAGGTGTAAAAGATGCAGTGTGTAGAGATATATGTGGACAGTCATATATTATGGTCACTGTGTTAGAGTTAAGGGCCAGTATTGGGGTTAGGGGTCAGTATTGGGGTTAGGGGTCAGTATTAGGGATAGGCGTAGTATTAGCATAAAGCTACATTCAGACGACCGAAAGTGTTTTGCAGTCCCCAAATTGTGGATCCGCAAAACACAAATACTGGCCTTGTGCGTTCCACATTTTGCGGAACGCACAGTGCCAGCCCTATATAGAAATGCCTATTCTTGCGGACAAGAAATAGGACATATGCACTATATTTTTTGGGGGGGAACGGAACTATGTATGCGGACAGTACATGGTGTGGTGTCCGCATCTTTTGCGGCCCCATTGAAATGAATGGGTCCGCACCCGTTCGGCAAAATTGTGGAACGGATTCAGACTTAGAAATACGGTCGTCTGAATACGGTCGTCTGAATGCACCCTTAGGGCCAGTATTAGAATTACGGTCAGTATCAGTTAGGGGCCAGTACTGGGGTTAGAGGCAGCGTTAGGGTACATTCAAACAACCGTATTTCCATTCACTTCAAAGGGGCCGCAAATCCCAAGCCCCGCAAAAAAAGATAGAGTATGTATCTCTATCATAGGACTGGGCATGTGTGTTCCACAAAATGTGGAACGCACACGGCCAGTATCCGTGTTTTGTGGATCCGCAATTTGTGGACCTCAAAACACATATGGTCATGTGAATGTAGCCTCAGGGTTAGGGGTCAGTAGTAGGGTTAGGGGTCTGTATGGCGTAGTATTAGAGTTAGGGAAAGTATTAGTGGTCAGTATTAGGGTTAGCAGTCAATATTAGGGTTAGGGACAGGATTAGGTGTCAATATTAGGGTTAGGGGTCCAGGGCTAGAGGTCAGTACTAGGGTAGGGGTCAGGGGCCAGTATTAGAGGTCAGAGGCCAGTACTAAGGTAGGGGCCAGTACTAGGGTTAGGCTACTTTCACACTTGCGTCAGCAGGATCCGTTTGTGAGATCCGTCCCAGGCTCTCACAAACGGTCCTGAACTGATCAGTTTTTCCTTAATGCATTCTGAATGGATAAGGATCCGTTCAAAATGCATCAGTTTGCCTCCGTTCCGTCTCCATTCCGCTCTGGCAGCGTTTTGGTGTCCGCTTGACTGAGCGGAATGGAGACGGATCCGTCATGACTACAATGTAAGTTAGGGCTCGTTCACATCACCGTTAGGGCTTCCGTTCTCCTGCTCCGTTATAGGAGCAGGAGAACGGAAAGGACGGATTCGGGGCATAACCGAGCCCAACGGAGCCTAAGGGACCCCATAGACTATAATGGGGTCCGTTAGGTTTCCACTCAAAAGATGATTTTTGAAGCAGAGACAAAAGTTGTGCACGCAGGACTTTTGTCTCCACTTCAAAAATCATCTTTTGAGCGGGTCCCTTAGGCTCCGTTGGGCTCAGTTATGCCCCGAATCCGTCCTTTCCATTCTCCTGCTCCTATAACGGAGCAGGAGAACGGAAGCCCTAACGGTGATGTGAACGAGCCCTTAATGGGAACGGATCCGTTTACTCATGCACAATAGTAAACGGATCCGTCCCCATTGACTTTCAATGGAGTTCAGAATGGATCCGTCTTGGCTATGTAAAAGATAATACAAACGGATCCGTTCAGAATGGATGCAGACGGTTGTATTATCATGGCGGATCTGTTTGTGAGAGCCTGTACGGATCTCACAAACGGATCCTGCTGACGCAAGTGTGAAAGTAGCCTTAGGGGTGCGACAGGGCCAGTATTAGGGGGTCAGGCAAGGCCAGTATTAGGGGTCAGTACTAGGGGGTAAGGGGCTAGTATCAGGGTTAGGGGTCCAAGGTTAGAGGTCAGTACTAGGGTAGGGGTCAGGGGCCAAAATAAGTGGTCAGTGGCCAGTATTAGAGGTCAGGGGCCAGTACTAGGATTAGGGGTCAGGCAGGGCCAGTATTAGGGGTCAGGAGCCTATATTAGGGTTATGAGTTAATGCAGGTCAGTATTAGAGGTCAGGGGCCAGTACTAGGGTTAGGGGTCAGGCAGGGTCAGTATTAGGGGTCAGGGGCCAGTATTAGGGTCAGAGGTAAGGCAGGGCCTGTATTGGTGGTCAGTACTAGGTGGGCAGGGGCCAGTATTAGGGTTAGGGTAAGTCAGGGCCAGTATGGGGGGTCAGTAATAGGGAGGCAGGGGGCAGTATTAGGTACTCACCTGTCCAGGCGCGGTCCCACGATGCAGACCCGGGCTCTTCTGGCAGGTCTGCTCCTGAGGAACGTCGCAGGCGGCGCGATGACGTCATCGCGCCACCTACGTCACATTAGTGCGCCGGCCACCGGGAGTAGCGGAGCAGGGAACCAGAGGTTCCCTGCTCCGCCTGAGCTGGCTGCTACTGGCACAATTGTATCTGCATTTAGTGGATGCAGATACAATTGAGTTCAGGAGCCGCGGCGGCCCTGACATACACCGGCCCGGGGGGCATCTGTCCTCCTGCCCCCCGGCCCAGCCCGCCCCTGCTGGGTGGTCATATTATAACTATCTAACCATCGTGCAGCGATTGCTATGTTCTATCTTAATGTGTTTTTTATCCTTTACAGTCCTATAGTTTTAAATGATCTCTTGTCACTGTGTTTATCTGTACACCTATTAGTTTAAAGCAATTTTCATACAAAATGTTATGATATAAGTCAAGAATTTTGATTTCTTTACAGCTCAGATGGCACAATACAGTACAGCTGAACTCAGTATTACTCTGTATGACATAACTTTTATTTATGCTGCTTACATAAAGCAATTCACCTTGTATGCATTCCATCAAGTTCTGGGAATCTATGAAAGTTTTACATTATTATTGACTTTGAACAATAGATACAAGAGACTAACGGTTCAAACTGATGGTGTCGCAGCACGACTCTCACGTTTGCTATGAACGTGACCTAAGGATTGCAAAAAAATCCAGCAGTATTGAATTTTTTTGCAATTCTGGGGTCACGGACGAGGCAAAAGTGAGAGTTACATTGTGACCTCATTAATTTCTATGCTAGCACCATTACACTACGATCCCACTGCAATTCTCGGGCGTGACAGCAGTTTTGCAACCAACATACTGTAGTCACATTGCCAAACCCATAGGCTTCTGAGTCCTTCCAACATATTTTTTTTGGCTAGCTTTTGTATGTATTTTTATGACAGTTTCTGGGATGTTTTTGTTGCAATAGAGTGGTGTTTTTTGAGCCAATGCCAAGTGATGTTTTAAAGGAATTTAAAATATAAGGCTGGGTTCACACATACAGTAGGTTTTAGTGGTCTTTTATGCTGCATTCACACATAGTTGTTTGCTGGTGTTTTTTCTGCATTTCTGCATTTTTAGTCTTTTTTTTTTGCACCTGTGTTTTATACAGAATTTTTTGCAGTAAAAACGCCCCAAACAAACTTCACAGGACACAGTACAGACAAGACAAATGGGTACCAGCACAAAGCAGCTGCCTGGACCCCATGCAGAACGATACATGGCGGTCTCAGGCAGAGCTGCCAAAACAGGCTAGATGTTCTCCCTCAGAAGAACCCAGGAACCCTCTCACCGAAGGCCAAACGTACACAAGACAGGAACAGAAGCAGCTAAGCACTGTCAGGCTAACATAGCCCTAGGCACTGAACAAATACAGATAAGAAAGAGATGTCCTCCCATTGGAGAACCCAGGAGCCCTCTCACCGAAGGCGTAGAAAGGACTCACAGATGCCTGTTCCCCATGAGGAGTTAGTCCATGGACGAACAGACGTAGCTGCGCACAAGGCACCGACAATCTGGACCCCATGCGGGATGACACATGATGGTCACAGACAAGACACAGAACAGACAAGCAGATGCCTGGACCTCATGTGGAATGACACATGGCAGTCACAAGCAGAGCTGCACATACAGGCAGAAGTCTGAACCCCATGAAAAATTACACATGGTGGTCACAGACAAGACACAGAACCAGATAAGATTACCTTGATTACTAGTTAGCCACAAAGACAGGGCAGATGGAATAACCCATGTCAGGTGCATAGCTCCTGCACCTAGCAAAGCTAGAGACAGACTGACACCCAGGCTCACAGCAAACAGGAATATAAAGCACCTATTGACCAAGCCCAGAACAAGACATTAACCTTACAAGAACCAGGAGAAGGGGAGGGGAAGGCAAGGAAGAGACATTAAACACACAGGCTGCCGTTACTACAGGTCGCACCTGACAGCCAGCACACATGGAATCCACCGTAGCCGGTACGCCAGAGCACAAAATTGAACAACAGGCAACACCTGTCACAGTGAACACATTGTGACAAACTTATTGTGACCTTTTCTAAACTTCTGAATTCACATGTCCAATTGTTCAATGTTTCAGTACTTTTTGCACAACTTGCTGTTCTCTAGGAGAACAAGGAGCCTAACAGCAGAATTCAACAGCTGTTTGATCCATTAATCACCCAATAAGTTTCCTGGTTCAATTAGTATTGGTATTTAAACAGTCCTCCTCATCATGTTGTTAACATTTTGACATCATGAGACCAAGACGACACCTATCAGTTGATCAAAAGTGCCTTGCCCTTGCGTGGCTTCCAGCAGGATGTTATCCGATGGAAATAGCCACTGAGCTTAGAGTGTCACAGAGTGTAATCAGCAGGTTGCAACAGAGATACAGAGAGACTGAAAGAGTAAAAGAAAGGCAGCATAGAAGGCTTCATTGTGAACAATGCCCTGCGGAACCGGATGATGAATGCCACTCAACTCCAGGCACATTTAAGGTAAGTGAGAGGCACCCAAGTGTCACGTCAGACCATTCAAAACCATTTACATCAGCGTGGTCTGAGTGCAAGATGACCTGCAAAAGTACCTGACCACACCACCAGGCAGAGGCATAATCATCTTTCATGGGCTAGGAAGCATCCATGCTAAACGAGGTAACAGTGGGTCTCATTGCTGTTTACTGATAAAACTCGATTAACACTGAGCAGAAATGATGGCCGCCAATGATGTTGGAGACATCAAGAAGAGCGCTATTCATCAGCCACTGTTGTCACCAGGCGAGCCTTTGGTGGTGGTGTGGGCAGGTGTGTCTAGTCAATACAGAACTGCCCTACAATTTGTGCATAGTATGGTGACAAGCCCATACTACTTGAATAACATCATTAATACAGTCATTGTGCCTCTGTATTAACAACACAGGCCGCATCATCAGGAAACGGCTGCTGGAGACTGGAGCATGTCAAATAAAATGGATGGCACTTTCTCCAGACCTGAATGCCATTGAAAACCTATGGGATCAGCCAAGGTGGTGTGTAGAGGCTCATAACTCTGTACCCCAGAACCTCAATGACCTGATGGCTGCCCTTCAAGAAGAGTGATATGCCATGCCTCAGCAGACAATAAGTTGACTTGTGACAAGCATAACATGCAGCACCATTTTACTGTGAGAATTGTTGGGGAGGTACCACGAGGGAGGTAGAAAAAGGATGCTCACATTACACTGGGAAGTAATGGGGGAGGGCTTGCCCTGATTGGCTAACAGGCTGAAAGACAGCCTAGATCAGCCAATCAGGGGCAGCAGGCAGGGTTGTGCCTGTGCAGAACAAGCAGATCGTCATTCTGCTGTGTACTTGTGACCTGGCAGAAAGCTGTGATGTGGCTCTGCAGACTGAAACTCTGAGCTAGAGACAGTATCTGAAAATTATTGGGAGATAATAGGTGATAGGAAGGGGCAGTATAAGAAGATTATAGGGAGAGAAAATTAGGGAATTTGCAGTATATCAATGGGTGTAATAAGCGGGAGGGAGATATGGTCATTACCAGGTGTATTTGCTGGCATTGCATCTTCTGGCAACTAGTTCCTACGGCATTACGGATTCCTGCCAAAATATATATATATATATTTTTTTTTTTTTTGGGGGGGGGAGTTTCTAGATGAATAAACATTTATTATGACTGACAACAAATTGCATTGTAGTACCTGAATACTAGTTACGGCACAATCACATTACACAGCAAAAATTGTATTTATTACCATTGTAAATTTGTACAGTGTGTTTGAGGAAGTGGAGGTATTTGGGACATTTAATTGCACCAGTATCTTTAAATTTCAGAAAAAAACACTTGCAATTTTTCTAGTATCGTTTATTAATCTGAAACCTGTGACTTTTCATAGGCCTCGTAAAATGTCTAGAAAATGGAAGAGTGCAAAACTAAAGACCCAGACCTTGTCTGCCCAGAAACAGAAAGTGGGTAGCAGCTCCAGCCATCCATCCAGTGCTAGTAGTAGGCCACTATTATCTCTGGCTTCCAAAATGTACAACATTATTACTGAGGACAGAGGATGAGATTGTGGACTCACTTCTGACTGTGACATGCCTTAGGGTCAAAGCATTCCTCCTGCTCTTTCTCCTTGCAACCTCCTTGAAGCCTTTTTGTTACATACGCTTTGTCATCACTGCCCTTGCCTAGTGGGGTGCCTTCTTTTCTCCTTAGAAGAGGCATAAAAATCCCACCACACACTATGGGAGATAGTCAAAAGAGTCTACCTGTTGACGATTTGTGTGAGAACAGTCAGCATTTGGACTACCATGAGGAGGGGGTTCAGGGGGAGTCAGAGGAACCTAGACATAGATGTGTTAGTGGTGGTAGTAGTGGCAGCTGTACCCATGGTGGTTGCGGTAGGGTCAGTGGCACTCTGGCAAATACAGGGTAGGGAATCAGTATGGGGGGGGCAAAGGAGCTCACGATGACATATCACAGTTGGAAAAACGTGTGTGTGGGATTGCAACTGCTCTTTATTGCTGGCAGTGGCAGCAATAAAGAGCTCTGTCAATGTATGACCAGAACCTCCCAAAGAACGTCCAGGGCCAGAACTGGTGATGCTGCTGATTTTGTGGCCGCAGACATGCCAAATCTAAGCCAAGCTCGGCTTCTGCAGATCTGTGTGGAGTGTGCGACTATCCCGTCAGAGAACGTGTGCATCTTTTTGCAATTCTCACTGTGTGGCAAGGTGCACGGTGGACACCTGGAGAAATCATTTTCGGCAGGGACGGTACATGTCTTTCGCGGCCCACTGGGTCAATGTTTTTTGGGGCACCATAGCAATAATGCCAGGAACTGTTGACACCTCTTCATTTGTGTCGCTCTGATTACCATACCAGCTATATATCCACTTATCTATTTATCTACTTATCCCTTCCCCTACAGGAGTAGGGCACAACAGGTCACTTGTTACAGTCATCAAGCAGCAAATATCCCACTGGCTGTCTCCTCACCAACTCCAATTGGGCAAGGTGGCCAGTGACAATGGTCGGAAAATCGTAGCCATGCTGCATTTAAGGGAAAGAACACAGGCTCCCTGCATGACAGATATCATAAACCTAGTTGTTCAATGCTTTTAAAAAAAAAAATTACACTGGCTTGTGGAAGGGGCTGGTAATGTTCATGAGACTGTCTTTGAATTTAGGCCATTCTTTTGTGGCAAGGAACAACCTCCTGGACTTGCTACGGTCTGAGGTTACATCACTTGAGCTGCGATGCTCCAACTCGCTGGAGTTCCACTTTGCACATGCTAGAGCATCTGTACAAGCAAAGTAAAGCAATTTTTCCATTTGCCATGCACCAGACCACCTCAGCAGCAAGCACATGTTTTAGGCAGTGGCAGCTCATCAGAGACACCTGTTGCATACTGAACCCATTCAAAGAGATCACAAAATTTGGCAGTAGGGACGAATGAGGCTTAAACAATATCACTCCCATCATATTTACCTTAACACAGATGCTCACACTGAAGCAACAAGAAACGGAGGCGGAAGAATAACAGCTTACGCATCTTGCTGTCTGTCCACCCTGTAACTGTTGGGGACCCACAAGGAGAAAGCCCAATGGAGGTTCAGGAGCATGAGATGCTGCCACTGAAGGAGGAAAAGTAGTGGTGGGGGAGCAGCAGGATGATGATGACGATGAAACTGCCACAACACCCAATCATCTAAAAAAACTGGCTCCCCAGGCACGCTGGCCAGAATAGCTCGCTGTATGCTTGCTTTCTTACATACTGATAGGTGTATCATTCATATCAAGCAGCCTGATGATAACTGGAAAGTCATGCTTTTAGATCCTTTGTTGCTATCAAAGCAAAATGGCAATGTTTTCCTACTGCTGAAAGGAAGGCCAAATTACTTTATTACCAGCAAACACCGTGTTCGCAGCTTGCCGCAGCTTTCACAAACAGAAGCCTGGTGCCCATGTGTCTGACACACCTCACTGCTTCCTGTAGAGTTATCCATCTCCTGCTGTCTCCACTACCACAAGCACAAGCAGCAGAAGCAGCAGACATTTCAGTATCATCAACACGATGGAGAAATTTTTCAATGTGCAGTACTAGGCTGAGGAAAATCAGTAAAAGGAGACTTACCCATTCAATGTCCAGGGTCAGTTCTACCTGGACTCTGGCCTTTTCCAGGTGCATACCATGTCCCCTGACTCCATTGGCTTCTGGGCAGGCAGACTGGAACAGTAGCCAGAATTGTCCTAGTATGCTCTTGCTGTTCTCTCTTGTTCAGCCTCCAGTGTCATATCAGTGAGTGTTGTGGTACCCAAGCAGACCAAAATGTCCTTTGCCAGTGTCTAAATTAATAGATTTGCCCTCCCTGAAGGTGCCCTATCTTGCCTCTATATGCCTACCTACCATCATGTTCTGTACCGTATGGCTGCTATGGCCATCATGCCACTGTGCTGTCAGTTTTCCTACAATCAAGCTTTGTACCACCTGGCTGCTGCTGCAATCATGCCACTGTGTTGTCTACCTGCCTAACATCATGTATGTCTACTGCTGCTGCCACCATTAGGCCGCTGTGCTGTCTGCCTCTCTGCCATCATGTTTTGAACTTTATGGCTACTGCTGCTGCCACTGCTACAGCTGCTATTCCCTGCTGTTAATCCCCTACTGCCACTTCCATCACTACTACTACACACATCAACTTCCTTATCTGTTCCATGCTGTGCTGCTACTGCTGCAGCTACCATGGTTACCATATGCCACGATGATACTCTGCTTTCCACATCCACACTGTACTGTGCTGCTCCCATTTAAAAGTGAGAATTTTTCCAGGCTTATTCAGAATAAGCCACTCTTTGTTCTGACAATTACATTTTTGCAAATTTGCCTATATAATAAGGACAGGGCATTTTGTCCATTGTCCATATTTTTATTTTTTGGTGCTTGTGCAAAATAAGCCACATTTTCTTCTAACATTTAACACTTGTGCATGCTGTGTATAAATAAGGGCAAGTATTTTGCTGCCATTAAGGCCTCATTTTTAGATTTTTGTGCAGAACAAGCCATTCTTTCTTCTGACAAGTTACATTTGTGCATGTCTAAATACAAACAGGCATTATATTCCTGTTTATGCATAATTTTTGGATGCTTCTTCCAACAAGCCACTTTTTTCCCCATAACACCATCTGCCCTTCAATAGGGAACAATTTTGGGAAGCTTCCTAATATTAAAAAGCATAACACATGAGATGGTGCAGTGTTTTTAGAGGTGTCAAAATTCACTCAGAACGTCATAATTAGAGATGAGCGAATCGAAGCTGACGAAGTGGAATTCGTTACGAATTTCATGGAAAATTCAATTCGCCATGAAAGCACATTTCATGGCGATTCGTGGTAGCGAATCTTTTTTTTTCTTTTTTTTCCTAAAATGGCCGCAAGCACATGGCATGACATGGGGGAAGGATTTCTGGGACAAAGAAGTAAACACCCACAATACGATCACATGCAGACATGTAGCCAATTAGCAGCCAGCCAGGTCATGTGATGTCACAGCCCTATAAATAGCTCTCCAGCGCTGGAATCCACCATTTGCAATTGATTTTAGAGACAGATGTCAGGAGATATAGGGCAAGTGATAGAAAAACGTTGCTAAAGAAAAGAAATGAGGAGATCAGGGATAGATAATCTGAATTGCAGGGATAGGATGATTTCTAGACAGAATCCATAGGGGATTATCAGGCAGTGAAATCGCTATTCTGGTACACTGGGTTAGCCTGTTATACAGCACTGCACTCTGTTCTAACGGCTGTTTTGGGGTGCTTTATTCAAAGAAGCACCACTAGTGTCCCTTGTTGCAGTGCAGTAAGAGAGTCAGAGCCTTGTTTGGGGTACATAAAAAAAAAAAAAAAAAATATATATATATATATATATATATATATATATATATATATTGGGTTGTGTTTGGGGAAAAACATATATAATCCGTGATTGGCAGCTTGTAAATGTGAAATAAATAGTTGCTGCATTATTCGCCATACAAATAGAGAAACACCATATAGTGCTAACTTCTTCAGTGAAGTTGAATTGCAAAAAAAAAAAAAAAAAAACGTGTTTGTGGGGTTTGTTCATTTTTTAAAATAATATTTGCGGCGTGTATTCGCCATACAATATGAGAAGCGCCATATAGTGCTAACTTCTTCAGTGAAGTTGAATTGCCAAAAAAACAGTGAATCCGTGTCTGTGGGGTTGTTCATTTTAAATACCTATTTGCGGCGTTATTCGCCATACAAACAGACAAGCGCCATATACTTTTACAGTGAAGTTGAATTGCCAAAAAAACAGTGAAGCCGTGTTTGTGGGGTTGTTCATTTTAAATAACTATTTGCAGTGTCAGTCGCCATACAAACAGACAAGCACCATATAGTGCTAACTTCTTCAGTGAAGTTGAATTGCCAAAAAACTGTGAATCC
>ONZH01022612.1:0-28179 GCA_900303285.1 Rhinella marina | reverse complement strand
CTGCGGCTATTGAACACAAACCACTCAATTTTTCACTGGACTGTAGTATATATAATTGAGAAAAAAAACGTATTTTCTAGACTCCGGCTAATGTACTGCACACGACAGAATTGTTCACTGCACTGTAGTATATATAACTGAGAGAAAAAACGTAGTCTTTAGACTGCGGCCATTTTACCTGAAACGACTCAATTTTTCACTGGACTGTAGTATATATAACTGAGAGAAAAAACCTATTTTCTAGACTGACGCTACTGTACAGCACACAGCAGAATTGTTCACTGCACTGTAGTGAATATATAACTGAGAGAAAAAACGTAGTCTTTAAATGGTGGCTATTGTACCGCAAACCACTCAATTTTTCACTGGTCTGTAGTATATATAACTGAGAGAAACCACATATTTTCTAGACTCCGGCTAGAGTACCACACATGACAGAATTGTTCACTGCACTGTAGTATATATAACTGAGAGAAAAAACGTAGTCTTTAGACTGTGGCTAATTTAACGCAAACTATTCAATTTTTCACTGGACTATAGTAAATATAACTGAGAGAAAAAATGTATTTTCTAGAATTCCACTAGTGTACCGCACACGACAGAATTGTTCATAGCACTGTAGTATATATAACTGAGATAAAAAACATAGTCTTTAGACTGTGGCTAATTTAACGCAAACCACTCAATTTTTTACTGGACTGTAGTGTATATAACTGAGAGAAAAAACGTATTTTCTAGACTCCGTCTAGTGTACCGCACACGACAGAATTGTTCACTGCACTGTAGTATATATAACTGATTGAAAAAAACGTAGTCTTTAAATGGCGGCTATTGTACCTCAAACCACTTAACCTCAAAATTTTTCACTTTACTGTAGTATATATGACTGAGAGAAAAAACGTATTTCCAAGACTGATGCTACTGTATAGCACACTACATAATTGTTTACTGTACTGTAGTATATATAAATGAGAGAAAAAACATATTTCCTAGACTGCACTACAGATCCCAGCAAGCCAAGGTACAGCAGCAGCAGCAAAAATGAGTACTGAGAGGACTTTGGGCAATTTCTTTGGGGTCTGTGTGGACCACGTGCTGTCTGCCATCAGTCGCAGTGCACAGTGTGCAACCAAGATGTCAGTAGCTGCACTACAAGTCCCAGCCAGCAGCCAGGAGGAGACCAAAAAAAAGGTGCTTGTAGCCTTTAGAAGGGCTGTTGGGTTCTTTGAGAATGATTCTTGCCTAACAAAAATCTAAATTGAGGCCCTAACACTCTCCTTGACAGACAGCAGCTCTATCCCTAATCTCATGCAGGCGGCATCCTCGAGTATCGCGGTATGCTCGTCCGAGTATTGAGCATGTACGAATACCCTAATGCTCGAACAAGCACCAAGCTCCGACGAGCATGTTCACTCATCTCTAATTTTAAGTGTATTTTGTGCCAGCATAGACACAGCTTCAGCTCCAAAACGGGCATCCAGGGGGCAGGGCACCACAAAGAAATGGCTGAATGATACAGAAAAGAGATTGATCTGTGCACAAAGCGGTGGGACCTTTAGAAAGAAGGCATGTTGATGCAAAAAGCAATTTTTGGCAACACGTGCGCATCACAGACCCCTTTCTTTTGGTGGCCAACTGTCAAATGTTGGCAAGTATCTAAAAGGTGTCAAAAGAAAACAGAGATATTTGGATTGCCATATTACAGATTAAAGGGGTTGTCCGAGTTATTTTTTTGTTCTTTATATGTTTCTAACTTGTCAGGTATAACAACTTTCCCATATACTTTGTGTTTCTAAAGCTGCTGGTTTCTCAGAGTTGACTGAGGGTCACATGACCTGTGATGTCACCTTATCTCTCTGCTCTGTGATGTTTCGTTCACAAGCCTCAGAGTTCAGATAACAGTCTGTACATGAGACGTCACTGGCCAAGCCCCCTTTCTTTGCCGGCTGCTATCTGCTCTCTCCCTGGTTTTCTTCAGATAAAACATTAACCCCTTCAGCCAGAACACACTGAGGGCTCAAGGCTTTACAACAAACAGTAGCTGCAGCAGTGAGAGGAGACAAATGCTGGGCACAAGAGCTGTAGAGGAATTGTATTGTACAAGAACAGGTAGGGAGAAATTCCTGTATGTATTAGCAGTGTCATTGTACAGCTGGGACTTGTAGTCCTACACATACAACATGCTGCTGAGTATTCCAGCAGGCAGACATGTCACTCAGCACTTGTATTCATTCCCTTTGCAGAGAGGGGGGGGGAGGGGGAGGGGCTGAGATTGTTGTTATTTCATGTAAACAAAGACCAGAAGAGAACCAGGGAAATTAGGAAATATGGATTTTTTTTGCCTAAAACTTGCTTAACTTAGTTGCTTATTGCTGCCCATCAGATTTACAGTGCTATATATTTTTTGTCATAACTCGGACAACCCCTTTAAAGAACACCTGCTTTTTCACCACTGCGAATAAGGGTGCTGCCTCTCTTTTTTCTTTTCACATCTATGTGGGGCTACTGTGTCCAACCACTTTCCTTCTTTTTTGGATTTTCATAGGGGTGCTGTATTACTCTATTCTCTTTTCCATAAGGAATGGAAAACTGCCAGTAATCCGCTCTTTCTGGTTAACTATCCTTCAACAAAACCAAGCAAAGAAACTTTGCTTGGTTGCCTGACCGGCCTTGGTTGGGGTAATACTTTATTTTATGAGAGGCACCAAGTATGCATAAGGAGTATTTAACATTCCTCTGGATTTCTGGGGAAAAAAATTATGAGAATTAGCACATTTTACATATGCTGGCATCAGATAGGCATAGGAAGAATTCCTTTCAGATAGGCATAGGTAGAATTTCATTGCCAAGAAACCCAGAGTAGCATTCTGTCCCACTCCACCTCACTCTCTCCCTTTCATGAAACAAATCAGCAAAAAGTTCTGGTTCCTTTGGAGGTTGCTTTTTGTGAATGGAATGGCTCATCCATAAACCACCATCTTTTTCTATCACCAAAGCAAAAAGGGGCTACTTTTACTTTGAAGAATCTAAAATATAAAACATATTCTGCTTTGTTGTTTGATGTATGTGTTCCTTCATCGTTTATGTTTTCAATATAAATCTATAATTAAAGATGAGCGAGCATACTCGTCCGAGCTTGGTGCTCGTTCGAGTATTAGGGTACTCGTAAGTGCTCGCTGCTCGGACGAGTATCTCGCCATGCTCGAGGAAATGGCAACTTCCGCATCGTGCTTTTTTGGTGCCTATAAACTCAGCCAATCACAAGCCAGGAGACTCTGCGGTACACCCAGCATCACGTGGGGCCTTTACATGTCGATATCAGGGGTTGGCTGGCCTGATCAGGTGACCCTGGAATATACTAGTGACTTGCCGCGGTACTCGGCTCAGATGCTGTTTGGATGTCATTAGGGATAGAGCTGCTGCGTTTCAGGGATAGTGTTAGGGCCTGCATTTAGTTCTCTGTTAGGCAGGAATCACCCACAAAGAACCCAACAGCCCTTCTAAGGGCTACAAGAAAAAAAATTTTTGTCTCCTGGCTTGGCTGGCTGGCTGGCACTAGTAATGCAGCTATCGCCATATATAACCCCCTTTTTTTTTAATTGTTATATCTCAGTGATACAAATCCATTGCACACAGCAGTGTGGAACCATTCTGTGTGTCACAGTTCAGTACACTCACTATTTTCTGTCCAGGTGACACTGTCTGTACGTCACTTAATCCAACCAGGTCTTTTGCTCTCACGTATATAGCTTGATCACAAAAATCTCTGTGCGACATTTGTCTGGGTCGCAGTCAAAATAGCCACCATTAACAGGGTGTGAGTTAGGTCTACGATAGTTTCTGCACGTCACGTTCCAAAAAAAACAAAACTACAAAAAAAATATATAAACAAAATATATAAAAAAATATTTTTTTGTTGTTTTAGCTCAGTGATACAAATCCATTTCACACAGCAGTGTGGAACCATTCTGTGTGTCACAGTTCAGTACACACTCCAATCCGTATTTTCTGTCCAGGTGACACTTTCTGTACGTCACGTAATCCAACCGGGTCTTTTGCTCTCACGTATATAGCTTGATCACAAAAATCTCTGTGCGACATTTGTCTGGGTCGCAGTCAAAATAGCCACCATTAACAGGGTGTGAGTTAGGTCTACGATAGTTTCTGCACGTCACGTTCCCAAAAAAAACAAAACTACAAAAAAATATATAAAAAAATATATATAAAAAACATAGTTTTTTTGTTGTTTTAGCTCAGTGATACAAATCCATTTCACACAGCAGTGTGGAACCATTCTGTGTGTCACAGTTCAGTACACACTCCAATCCGAATTTTCTGTCCAGGTGACACTTTCTGTACGTCACGTAATCCAACCGGGTCTTTTGCTCTCACGTATATAGCTTGATCACAAAAATCTCTGTGCGACATTTGTCTGGGTCACAGTCAAAATAGCCACCATTAACAGGGTGTGAGTTAGGTCTACGATAGTTTCTGCAGGTCACGTTCCAAAAAAAACAAAACTACAAAAAAATATATATAAAAAAATATATAAAAAAAATAGTTTTTTTGTTGTTTTAGCTCAGTGATACAAATCCATTTCACACAGCAGTGTGGAACCATTCTGTGTGTCACAGTTCAGCTGTCCACTCACTCCAATCCGTCTTTTCTGTCCAGGTGACACTTTCTGTACGTCACGTAATTAAACCAGACTGAACAAGTTTGTGGGTTTCAGTACACCAGGCCCATTTATTTTTTATATAATACACTTATATACAGAAAATGTTGAACCCCAGGGCTAAGGGTCGAGGACGAGGGCATGGGCGTGGGCATTCAATTACTGCAGGGGGCAGAGGCCGTGGTCCTGGGCAGGGTGAGACAGTACCTGCTGATGAGGGAGCAGGGGAATGCCGCAGAGCTACACTCCCTAGCTTCATGTCTCAACTTACAGGGACACGTGGTAGAGGACTGTTGAAACCACAACAGTGCGAACAGCTGATGTCGTGGATTGCGGACAATGCTTCAAGTAATTTGTCCAGCAGTCAGTCTTCCACGCAGTCCACCCACATTACCCAAGGGAGCACTCCTCTGGCTCCTCCACCTCAACCTCCTTCCCCCCAGTCTGCCCCCTCCCAGGAAAATTTGGAATGCGATCCGGCATACTCTCAGGAACTGTTTTCTGGACCCTTCCCAGAGTCACAAACCACTTCTCAGGTTGCTGCTGACCTCGTTCCCGATGCCCAAGTTTTCCAACTGTCGCAGTCTGTGGGTAATAATGATGATGATGACAATGTTGAGTTAGTGAAAGAAGTTTGTAAAGAGGTGTCGGACGATGAGGAGACACGGTTGTCAGACAGTGGTGAAGTTGTTGTCAAGGCAGGAAGTCCGAGGGGGGAGCAGACTGAGGAATCGGAGGATGACGAGGTGACTGACCCAAGCTGGGTTGATATGCCGAGTGAAGACAGTGCTTCTGAGGCGGAGGCGAGTGCTGCACCAGAACAGGTTGTAAGAGACAGTGGTGTGGCCAGAGGGAGAAGCAGGGCCAGAGCTGGTGCATCAGCAGCAAATGTTTCACGTAGTGAAGCTCCCGTGGCGAGGCCTAGATGTTCGCAAGTCTGGAGGTTCTTTAAAGAAAGTGAGGATGACTGATGGACTGTGGTGTGCAACCTGTGCCACACCAGGATCAGCAGGGGTGCCACCACTACTAGCCTAACCACCACCAGCATACGCAGGCATATGAGTGCTAAACACCCCACTCAATGGAACCAAGGCCGTTCACCACCTCCTGCGGGTCACGCCACTGCTCCTTCCCCTGTGTCACTCGCTGCCTCTGCTAGTCAACCCCCTGCGTCACTCGCTGCCTCTGCTAGTCAACCCCCTGCCCAGGACCCCGGCACGAGTGCCTCCCGCCGGAAAACCACACCTTCGCTTCCACGATCCTCCACAGTGTCCACCAATGTGTCCCAGTGCAGCGTTCAGCTGTCCTTACAGCAGACGCTGGAACGCAAGAGGAAATTCAGTTCCACCCACCCACATGCCCAAGCCCTCAACGTCCACATCTCCAAATTGCTTAGTCTGGAGATGCTGCCCTATAGGCTGGTAGAGACCGAGGCCTTTCGCAATCTCATGGCTTTGGCTGCCCCTCGGTATTCGGTTCCCAGCCGCCACTATTTTTCCCGATGTGCCGTCCCAGCCCTACACCAGCACGTGTCACAGAACATCATCCGTGCCCTTACCAACGCTGTTTCTGAGAAGGTCCACCTAACCACGGACACGTGGACAAGTGCTGCCGGGCAGGGACACTATATCTCACTGACGGCACATTGGGTTAACTTGGTGGAGGCTGGGACCGAGAATGACCCTGGGGCCGCTCATGTACTGCCCACACCGAGGATTGCGGGGCCTACCTCAATCACGGTCTCTCAGACGTACTATGCCTCCTCCTCCTCCGACCTCTCCTCCTCCTCCACCGAATTACCATCCGTGGGCACGGAGCCTTCAGTCGGTAGCTCTAGGCGCAGCAGCAGTGCCGTGGGTAAGCGCCAGCAGGCGGTGCTCAAACTGCTGAGCTTAGGTGACAAAAGGCACACCGCCCAAGAGCTGTTACAGGGCATCACGGCACAGACCGATGTGTGGCTGGCACCGCTGAACCTCAAGCCAGGCATGGTTGTGTGTGACAACGGGCGTAATCTGGTGGCGGCTCTGCAACTCGGTAGACTGACACATGTGCCATGCCTGGCCCACGTGTTCAATCTAATAGTTCAGCGGTTCCTCAAGAAGACATACCCCAATCTGTCTGATTTGCTCACCAAGGTGCGCCGCATCTGTGCGCATTTCCGGAAGTCGACCACAGATGCTGCCACTCTCAGGGCAGCGCAGCGCCGCCTACAACTGCCCGCTCACCGACTGTTGTGCGACGTGCCCACGAGATGGAATTCGACATTAAACATGTTATCCAGAGTTTACCAGCAGCACAGAGCGATTGTAGACTGACAGATGTCAACTTCCACCAGAACTGGTAGTCAGGTCAGTCAGATTCCTCAAGTCTACAATGAGGAGTGGACGTGGATGTCTGATATCTGCCAGGTGTTGAGCAACTTTGAGGAGTCAACACAGATGGTCAGCGGCGATGCCGCCATTATCAGCCTCACCATCCCGCTGCTTTGCCTGTTGAAAAACTCACTGCTCAGCATCAAGTCGGATGCTTTGTGCTTGTCACAAGAGATGATGGAGGAAGATACGTCGCTTGATAGCCAGAGCACTCTCCGGTCTGTTTCCCAGCGCGTATCAGAGGAGGGGATGAGGATGAGGAGGAAGAGGAGGAGAATGTCGGCGAGACAGTAGAGGGTACCAGTGCTCAGTCCTTAACTCTTGAGCGTGTATGGGCTGAAGAGGAGGACTTGGAGGAGGAGGAGGAGGAGGAAATGGAGAGTCAGGCCAGTGAGGAGAGGGAATTCTTGCATGTTGGGACTCTGGCGCACATGGCAGACTTCATGTTTGGCTGCCTATCTCGTGACCCTCGCGTTAGAAGCATTTTTTCAAACACCGATTACTGGGTGTTCACTCTCCTGGACCCACGGTACAAGCAGAACCTTTCCACTCTCATCCCTGCAGAGGAAAGGAGTATGAGAGTGAATAGATATCAACAGGCCCTGGTGCACAAGCTGAAACAATTCTTCCCATCTGACGCCGCTAGCGGCAGAGGGCATGGTTCTGTGGGCCAAGTAGCGGGGGAGAGGAGCCGAGCAAGCAGCTTATCCAGCACTGGCAGGGGAACGCTCTCCAAGGCCTTTGCCAGTTTTATGTCACCCCAGCAAGACACTGTCACCTGTCCCCAGTCTAGGCAGAGTAGGGGGGAGCTGTACAGAAAGATGGTGAGGGAGTACCTAGCTGACCATACCAACGTCCGTAGCGATCACTCTGCTCCATACAACTACTGGGTTTCAAAGCTGGACACGTGGGCTGAACTGGCGCTGTACGCCTTGGAGGTGCTGGCCTGCCCTGCCGCTAGAGTGCTGTCAGAGTGGGTATTCAGTGCAGCTGGTGGCGTCATCACCGATAAGCGTACACGCCTGTCAACTGACAGCGCTGACAGGCTGACACTTATTAAAATGAACAAAAGAAAAAAAA
This sequence comes from Rhinella marina, assembly GCA_900303285.1. Lineage (NCBI taxonomy): Eukaryota > Metazoa > Chordata > Amphibia > Anura > Bufonidae > Rhinella > Rhinella marina. The sequence continues at coordinate 20,052 of ONZH01022612.1, read as the reverse complement.
AAATGATCTGTTCCTGTGCCTGATCCAACCAAGTTAAATCTGTCCCATCATGAGAAAGTCCCCCCAAGGAGTCCCCACTGTAACTTGCTTCCCATACAACTACCTCACCCCCCGACACCTGTGTCTCGCCATTGTCCACCACCTCCTCAGACAACACTGGTAAATCCCCACTGTCAGCACACGGAGACTGCAAAAGGTCTTGCGAATTGGGGCAGAGAATGCTCTGGGGTAGCACATCAGAAAAGGGGTGACTATGGGGTTGCAGTGAGTATGTGACCACATGCAATCTCCATCCAAAAAGTCATACTGAGGCTCACCACCATGCTTTACACTGCAATCCTATTACTGAGGCTCACCACCATGCTTTACACTGCAATCTTATTGAAAGACAGACAATCAGGGGTTAACTGCCAGGTTGTCAGGCAGCAGTTTTAAGTGGGTCACCATTACCGTGTCCCTGAAAATTGCCTTGGGGTCATTGCCAGACTATTTTTTATAAAAGGCCATGGGGTTCTATACACACAGTGCTGACGGAAGCCTATCAGCCTTTCTAAACACAATTGAATCTGTCCCATTATGAGAAAGTCCCCCCAAGGAGTCCCCACTATAACTTGCTTTACTTTCAACTACCTCACCCTCCGACACCTGTGTCTCGCCATTGTCCACCACCTCCTCAGACAACACTGGTAAATCCCCACTGTCAGCACACGGAGACTGCAAAAGGTCTTGCGAATTGGGGCAGAGAATGCTCTGGGGTAGCACATCAGAGAAGGGGTGACTATGGGGTTGCAGTGAGTATGTGACCACATGCAATCTCCATCCAAAAAGTCATACTGAGGCTCACCACCATGCTTTACACTGCAATCCTATTACTGAGGCTCACCACCATGCTTTACACTGCAATCTTATTGAAAGACAGACAATCAGGGGTTAACCGCCAGGTTGTCAGGCAGCATTTTTAAGTGGGTCACCATTACCGTTTCCCTGAAAATTGCCTTGGGGTCATCGCCAGACTATTTTTATGAAAGGCCATGGGGTTCTATACACACAGTGCTGACGGAAGCCTATCAGCCTTTCTAAACACAATTGAATCTGTCCCTTCATGAGAAAGTCCCTCCAAGGAGTCCCCAATGTAACTTGCTTCACTTTCAACTACCTCACCCCCCGACACCTGTGTCTCGCCATTGTCCACCACCTCCTCAGACAACACTGGTAAATCCCCACTTTCAGCACACGGAGACAGCAAAAGGTCTTGCGAATTGGGGCAGAGAATGTTCTGGGGTAGCACATCAGGGAAGGGGTGACTACGGGGTTCCAGGGAGTACGTGACCACATGCAATCTCCATCTAAAAAGTCATACTGAGGCTCACCACCATGCTTTACACTGCAATCCTATTACTGAGGCTCACCACCATGCTTTACACTGCAATCTTATTGAAAGACAGACAATCAGGGGTTAACCGCCAGGTTGTCAGGCAGCATTTTTAAGTGGGTCACCATTACCGTGTCCCTGAAAATTGCCTTGGGGTCATTGCCAGACTATTTTTATGAAAGGCCATGGGGTTCTATACACACAGTGCTGACGGAAGCCCATCAGCCTTTCTAAACACAATTGAATCTGTCCCATCATGAGAAAGTCCCCCCAAGGAGTCCACAATGTAACTTGCTTCACTTTCAACTACCTCACCCCCCAACACCTGTGTCTCGCCATTGTCCACCACCTCCTCAGACAACACTGGTAAATCCCCACTGTCAGCACACTGAGACTGCAAAAGGTCTTGCGAATTGGGGCAGAGAATGTTCTGGGGTAGCACATCAGAGAAGGGGTGACTATGGGGTTCCAGGGAGTACGTGACCACATGCAATCTCCATCTAAAAAGTCATGCCACACTTGATCGAGCTCATAATTGACAATTGTACCGGTTGATGCTAAATTTTTAAGTTGGGGTCCTGCGTCGTCATTCTAACTACATCCGGCTGTTGTCACCACCACACATGCTAGCCCAGGGGGCACTCCTCTGGCTCTTCCAGCTCGACCTCCTTCCCCCCAGCCTGCCCCCCCACCTACAGGCCCTCTCTCCAAACAATTTACGTCTTTTTCCTATCTTTCTCTCTCTCCAAACTATTTTTCCGGATAGCTGCCATATATGGTATTAAACTGAGTAGTATACATAGAACACATACCACACTTGATCTATACTGAACGTCACTTTTAAAAATACGTCATTTTCCTCTCTTTCTCTCATTTGTCTGGGTTGCAATTAAGCAGAACAAGTCTGCCTAATCTAATAGTTTCCGTGTAATTGCTCCATACTGCACGTCTTTTTCCTCTCTTTCTCTCTCTCCAAACTATTTTTCCGGATAGGTGCCGTATACGGTATTAAACTCAGAAGAATACATACCGTACCGGTTGATGCTACAGTTTTTCCAAATCCATCCGGGTGTTGTCACCACCACACACGCTAGCCCAGGGGGCACTCCTCTGGCTCTTCCAGCTCAACCTCCTTCCCCCCAGCCTGCCCCCCACCTACAGGCCCTTTCTCCAAACAATTTACCCGGATAGGGGACGTATTAGATATTATACTGATTTTTGTTTGTTCCTCTTTTAATTGGCTCCTGACTTGTGATAGGCAGAGCATGGGCACGTCCCCTTAGCTGCAGTAGAAAAGACACTCCCCTTGCCAGAGCAAGCTCTTTTTCCTTTTCCGTGTTCGAAAAATCCATGAAATATATGGTCCCAAGATAGGGGACGTATACGATTTTAAACTGAAAAGAATCAATACCACACATGCCCCACTAGGAGAATTTGGGGTAATGGTGGGATTAGGCAGCCTCAGAGGCATCCATGCATGCTGCCCCTGCTGTTTCCTGTCCATTTCCGTGGTGTTTCCATCATTTTCTGAGGTTTCCAGGTTTTCACCCAGCCTTCCCTAGGCAGAGCCTTGGTCCCCTGCAAAAATGCTCGAGTCTCTCTTAGACGTTATTCGAAGCGAGCACCCGAGCATCGGGAAAAGTTCGACTCAAATAACGAGCACCCGAGCATTTTAGTGCTCGCTCATCTCTATCTATAATGTAGAAAATATAGAAAAAATAAGAAAAACCATGGAAGGAAAACTTCTGACTCTATATACCGAATGCATGCTGAAATATTTGTAAAGGTTTTAGAACAAACTTCTGCAGGATCTATACTCAGCACATTTCTTTAAAATATTATTTATTCACTTAAAATTTTTCATAAAACTTTGAGCATTAATATTCTACCTGCATTGCATTTCTAAAAACACAAATTTCAATCAATAGCAGCATTAAAAGTTGATGTAATCTCCAAGCAGTACACTCAATCCTCTTGTGTTTACTGGAATATTGCACATCACAGGGACAAATGTAATGCAGACTATGAAGGACAACAACTCAATACTTGAAGTGAAAACTTGCAGGGAAATATCGAATAACACCACAGAACATTTAGTAAAATTATAGCTAAACACTGAGAATTTTTCCCAAAAGCAAGTGAAATCTTTATAGTTGTAGCTTTTAATGTCTATATGCTTTTATAATTATTTGCTAAGTATGTTACCGCTTGTTCTGCTTTATCATCATCGATGTCATAAAATATACTAAATAATCACATATTATGTTGCCAGCATTTTTCCCCCCTAAAACTTCATAGATTGTAAACATCAATCATATCAACCATCCCTGATGTGGCGGTTACATGCATAGAGAAGAAGAGATCATGGTGATGGATTTTAATATATTTCTATTTACTTATATAGCACAAATATATTTAGCAGAGATGGCCATCACTACATTGGTCCATATCTGCATGGGATCTCACAATTCAAATATCAAATTGATTGCAGACCATCAGGTGACACAAAATGTACTCCTTGATGAGTGTGCATCTGCACAGACACCCCAATAAGAAGGCAGAGACAGTTTATTGCTCTATAAGAACTTTGTATACAGATGAGAAAGGGACTGCAAACATGTGATTGCTGGGTGACAGGTAACTGCAGGTGTTTGAGGGTCTTAGCTCCAGATCAGCGCTGTAGCGAGTCTCCAGATGCTGTATTTCAAGCCCAGTTATAAAAGAAATCAGCAATAAAAAATATAGGGGGTCATTTACTAAGTGATATATGTCACTTTTTGGCATATATCTGTAGAAAATTACGCTGCAAAGGCTATTTGTGCCGCAATCTGCAATTTTTCCTTGCTCACGGCAGGTCTAAAAAAGCAGGTATGGAGCGGATGGGGAAAGGTGGGGAAAGGTGGGGAAGGGGGTGGGCAAGCATGCCTGCCTCGTTCATTATTTTCCATGTCTCTTTTAGGCATAGAAAATGGTTTAAATGTATGCCAGCAAGAAAGCTAGCGTAGATTTAGGCAGGCAGTGGATACGGTGAAGTTACATAGAGGCCGGTACCTCTACATAAATTCGGTGCATCCACACCCAGATAAAATTGTATTCTAAAATGCCAGTCTTAATAACTAACTCCAATAGAATCTTAAAATGCCCCCAGAAGTTATTTGGATCTTATAGCATCTAGTCCCAGGCCTGACAATGGTAAACTATAGATATCTTATATAATAATGATGTTAACACAATTTACAAGTATTTGTTTCACAATTCATGTTTAAAATAAAAATAAATAAATAAATAAAATTACAGATAATTAAAGCCCCATGTATCACGTGAAAATGTCTTACATGTATATTGTGTTACCAAAAATCCAATCTATACATGTCTATGTGCAGTGCCCCAGTCATTGTATTGTGAACTGCATTCTGTCAAGGGTTGTGGTGACTTGTCACTAAATTGTTTTGAATTTATTTTATGGGAAAGTCTATAAAGTATAGATTTAGAGAAATAGAGTTGTCCTATGACAACAATTAATCCACAATCCACAGGATAGGGATAAGTGTGTGATCAGAAGGGGTCCGACTGCTGGGGCCCTCATCAATTAGATATGAGACTGGGAACAGGTGTTCCCCATTGGAATGGAGTGGCAGACATGCACTTATATCTGCCGCTCCATTTAACTCTAGGGGTTGCTGGAGATAGCACTTGATAACACTAGATTTGAATGGAGTGGCGTGCACACATGTTTATTTGTCACTCCATTAAAAGTGGGACACAGGATCCCTTTCGAGTGATCAGCATGGGCCCCAGCAGTTGCACTCCCTCTGATCATGGGAATACCCCATTATCAAACTTTAATGGACAAAAGGGAGGAGAATTGTGAGAATGTCAGCAGTCAGCTATAGTGTTGAGCGAATCAAATCCAAACAAATTGACTTTTATCCAAATTCCAGAAACAATTTGGTTTGTGGCAAAGCCGAACTTCCTCTCGCTTTGTGGTAACAAATCTATTTTTCCTGACATGGCAGCACAAAACAAAAAAAAAACTCATCTCATCCATTTACTCACATAGTGGCTGTCATGGCCATCCTGATTGAAGATACCACACAAAATCTTGTCACCACACCCGGCCAGCATCATGATGATGTCATCATATTTCTGTCCAAGATTTTGAGCAATGTTTTTAATGAAGATGGCCGCAGCGGCCTCTCCGCGAGCAAATGGATAAGGTGTGTATGTTATTTTTTTTTTTTACTGGATTAACCCCTGAAAGCCCACAGAGCATAGCATCTGAAGAATTCAATGACTGAGGGCAGCATGATCACCATTCCCTTCATCGCTACCTCCTGTGTGATTGACAGCTGACCTATGGGAGTCAGAGGACCCAGGTCAGAGCACTGAAGGGTCTAGAAAATTTGTAGTCAAGGACATGCTGATGACAAGGTCGGCAGAGTGTGCTATATAGGATTCAGTCCAAGGTCAGGGCAGGCAAAGGGCAGTGAAGGATCAAGGATCAATGACTGAGGGCAGCATGATCACCATTCAGGCACAGGTCAGGTTAGGCAAAGGAAAGCCCAAATATAGTAAATTGGCAACGGTCAGTACACGGTCAGACAAAAGAACACAGCACACCTTTGCAGGAACTTAGAAAGTTAAGTAACCTATTGCTCAGACACCTTCCCGCAGGGTAAAGTGCCTTAAGTACCCCAGGGTCACCATTAGGGATGAGCAAACTTTTGAAAAGTTCGAGTCGGCTGATTTGCCGAATTTTACAAAAAAATTTGCTTTGTGACAAATTACTTCGCCACGAAGCGCATTTTTTTGTAAGTAGTGGGTGCAATGAGAGGGAGCTGTGATAGCGCCGCCCCCGTCATTGTACCCCTCAGATGCCGCATTCATACATGATCGTGGCATTTGAGTGCAAAAAAAGTGTAAAATTAACATTAAAAAATAAATAAAATCATACTTACCTCCTCCATTTGCTCACGACGGGCCGGCAGCCACCATCTTGCTTGAAGATCTAGAGCGAAAGCTCGTGCGGCGCGAGATTACATCATCACGCCGTCCAGCGTGGTGAAGTCATACATCACTACGCACGGGATTTCGGCCAGGATCTTCAATCAAGATGGCAGCTGACGGCCCGTCGCGAGCAAATGGAGGAGGTAAGTATGGATTTTTTTGTTTTTTACACTATTTCAGGTTAAATCGATTCGCTGACACAAAGCACAAGGAAATTCAGCTTCTAGGCGAATCAAATTCATCCTAAAATTCGGATCGAATTCCACTTTGTGGGATTCGATTCGCTCATCTCTAGTCGCCATCATTGGCTGGTGAGGATAAAGGTGGCCTTTTAAGTGCTAGAGGAAGTACATGGCCTATGGACAGAGGAGGAGCAAGCAGGCTGTGGTCTGCATGAAGGAACACAGAAAACCTGGAGATGGACCCACTGGGAAGAAGCCAGAGGGACTTCACACTTTTACATCTACTCTATACTCTAAGCTATGATGTTAGATATAGAGTGTGAGAGAAAAAACAGAATTGAGTAAGAAAGAAAGGAAGGGAGCATAGAAAGAAGAAATACAGAAAGGAAGGGAGGGACAAAGACAGGAAGGAAGGGAAGAAGGGAGGACGGAAGGAAAAATTAATAGGGAAGAGAGAATAAACTAGATGAGGAGAGTATGTGAATGAGGAACAGAAAATTAGAGTATAAAGCCCCATTTACACGTCAGTGTTCTGGTCAGGGATTTCCATCAGTGATTGTGAGAAGAAACCAGGATTGGAGCCTCCACAGACATAAGGTATAAAGGAAAGATTTGCACCTGTTCTGGGTTTAAAGTCACATCTGGTTTTGGCTCAAAATCACTGGTGGAAATCACTGACGTGTGAATGAGGCTTAAATGAGAAGAATAGAAAAAGAAAGCTGCACAGAGAGAGAGAGAGAGAGAAAATAAGAGGGATAAACTAGTTATTATACAGCATGAGAAATTCCAAAGTATAACAACTAGTCACACCTATGATAAAGAAAAAGAGAGATGGAAGAAGGAAAGAGAGAGGCAGAAAGCAAGAGAGGAATAGAAATGTAGCCATAGAAGGAAAGATAAGAGAAAAAGTGTGACAGAGAAAGAGAAGAGGGAAGAAGGATAACACGAGAAGAATAGAAAGAAAATAATGAGAAGATGAGAGAGGAAGGAGAGAAGTCAAGGGAGAAAGACGTGATAAAATGGGAAGGAGAGACAAGAATATAATGAAATGGATATAGCAACTGAGGAAAAAATGTGATACAGTAGGAAAATAAGTAAAATAGAGAGAGAAATAAAGTAGAGAGGATCTTCTACCTGGCTTAAAAGGTACAGACAAGCTACTATATAGTCTCAGGTACCAGAAGCACCAGACGGATGTTGTCTAAACTTCACTCCCTATTACCATTATCATTTTAAGCACATATACTATTCTGTTTATTAAAAGAAATGACAGACTCTACAATGTATCATAGCTAGATAGTAATGCTATAACTGCATAATGCATAAATCAAGGTGAAGTGTCAGCAGTTTGCTGTTCAATTGATAATGTGGGGCTTTGAACATAAGCCATATGCAATTTGTCAAGTTACTTTGCCCCTATTTATTCCCCTAAGAATTCATTTTGGAAATTGCAGGAGTTAGGATGAAGTTACACAATGCATCATTACAAAGAAATATATCAATTTATACTTGCCGAGCTGTCATCTCTCTGCCTTTCCTGTGTGTTATAAAACCCTTAAGGTATATAGTGTTTAGAAATATAATAGCCTTAAGAAATATATTTATGAGCATCACTTGAGAATTGAGCTGAATAATTCTGGTTCACATTCACAGACATTAAAGTAAAAAGCATGTTCATAGCTTCGACCCTGCCATCAAGGACAGAATACAAAGTGATATTCTTAAAGCAGAATTTATCTGTTTATATGGGAAGAACCAAAAGAAAATGACTGTGTTTTGGCAAGATGTCAATGTATGAGAATAGTAATGTAAGATGCATGATTGTAGCACAAATTATTAACTTAATGTACCTAGTACAAAGCGTATAATGCAAATAATAAAAAATAAATAAGTAAATAAATAAACAAGAAGAGTGCTGGAGACAAGTTAACCCCTTCAGCCCCGGGCCTGTTTTCACCTTCATGCCCAGGCCATTTTTTGCAAATCTGACATGTGTCACTTTATGTGGTAATAACTTTGGAACGCTTTTACTTATCCAGGCCATTCTGAGATTGTTTTCTCGTCACATATTGTGCTTCACGACAGTAGTAAATTTTTGGCAAAATATTTCATTTTTATTCATAAAAAAAATACCAAATTTACCAAAAATTTGGAAAAATTTCCAAATTTCCAAATTTCAATTTCTCTACTTTCAAAATACACCGTAATACCTCCAAAAATAGTTATTATTTTACATTCCCCATATGTCTACTTTATGTTGGCATCATTTTATAAATGTCATTTTACTTTTTTAGGACGTTAGAAGGCTTAGAAGTTTAGAAGCCATTTTTCACATTTTCACCAAATTTTCCAAAACCATTTTTTTAAGCACCAATTCAGATATAAAGTGATTTTGAGGGGCTTACATAATGAAACCCCCCATAAATGACCCCATTTTAGAAACTACACCCCTCAAATTATAAAAAACTGCTGTTACAAACTTTGTTAACCCTTGAGGTGTTCCACAAGAATTAGTGGAATATGGAGGTGATTTTTCAAAATTTCACTTTTTTGGTAGATTATTCATGTTAATAATTTTTTTCTTGCAACACAGTAAGGATTAACAGCAAACTAAACCTCAATATACATTGCTCTGATCCTGCAGTTTACAGAAATACCCCATATGTGGTGGTAAACTTCTCTATGGGTTTGTGGCAGTGGTCAGAAGGAAAGGAGCGCCATACGGCTTTTGGAGGCAGATTTTGCTAGAATAGTTATTAGGCACCATTTTGTAATTGAGAGACCCTGACGTACCCCTAGAGTGGAAACCCTCAAAAAGTGACCCCATTTTGGAAACTACACCCTTCAACGAATATATTAAGGGGGTAGTGGCCACTTTGACCCCCTAAGCGTTTTACGGAATTTGGAAACACTTGGCTGTGAAAATGAAAAATTTAATTTCTTCCAATAAAATGTTGCTTTAGCCCCAAATTTTTTGTATTTTCATAAGGGGTAACAGGAGAAAAGCACCCCATAATTAGTTACCCATTTTCTCCTGAATGCGGCAACACCCCATATGTGGTGGTAAACTGCTGTGGGGGCACATGGCAGGACTCAAAACAGAAGGAGCGCCATATGGATTTTACAACACAGATTTTGATGGAATGGTTTGCAGGAGCCACGTTTTTTTTTTATTTTGAGTTATTGTCTTATGTGGGGGCTCATTTTTTGCGGGATGAGCTGATGTTTTCATTGGTACCATTTTGGGGTACATAACACTTTTTGAACGCTTGGTATTACACTTTTTGTGAGTAAAGGTGAAAAAAAATAGCTGTTTTGGCATGGTTTTTAAAAATTTTTTTTTTACAGCATTCACCAAGGGGGGCAAATCATGTGATATTTTTATAGAGCAGGTTGTTACGGACGCGGCGATACCCAATATGTCTAACATTTTTATTTTTGGAAAGTTTTACACATTAGATTTACTTTTGTACAGAATAAAATCTTTTTTTTGTGTTGCCATTTTCAGAGAGCCATATTTTTTTCAGTTTTCAGGCGATTGTCTCAGGTAGGGTATCGTTTTTGCAGGACAAGATGACGGTTTGATTGGTACCATTTTGGGGTAAATACGCCTTTTTGATCGCCTGCTATTACACTTTTTGTGAGGCAAGAGGGAAAAAAATGGTTGTTTTGGCATAGTTTTTTTTTTTTTTTTTTGCAGCATTCACCTGGGGGGCCATTTCATGTAATATTTTTATAGAGCAGGTTGTTACGGACGTGGGGATACCAAATATGTCTAACTTTTTTATTTTTGGATAGTTTTACACATTAGATTTATTTTTTGAACAGAATAAAATCATTATTTTCTGTTGCCATTTTCAAAGAGCCATATTTTTTTCAGTTTTTGGGCGATTGTCTCAGGTAGGGTATCATTTTTTGCGGGACAAGATGACGGTTTGATTGGTACCATTTTGGGGTAAATACGCCTTTTTGATCGCCTGCTATTACACTTTTGTGAGGCAAAGAGAGAAAAAAATGGTTGTTTTGGCATAGGTTTTTTTTTTTTTTTTTTTTGCAGCATTCACCTGGGGGGCCATCTCATGTAATATTTTTATAGAGCAGGTTGTTACGGACGTGGGGATACCAAATATGTCTAACTTTTTTATTTTTGGATAGTTTTACACATTAGATTTATTTTTTGAACAGAATAAAATCATTATTTTGTGTTGCCATTTTCAAAGAGCCATATTTTTTTCAGTTTTTTGGGCGATTGTCTCAGGTAGGGTATCATTTTTGTGGGACAAGATGACGGTTTGATTGGTACCATTTTGGGGTAAATACGCCTTTTTGATCGCCTGCTATTACACTTTTTGTGAGGCAAGAGAGAAAAAAATGGTTGTTTTGGCATAGGTTTTTTTTTTTTTTTTTTTGCAGGCATTCACCTGGGGGGCCCATCTCATGTAATATTTTATAGAGCAGGTTGTTACGGACGTGGGGATACCAAATATGTCTAACTTTTTTATTTTTGGATAGTTTTACACATTAGATTTATTTTTGAACAGAATAAAATCATTATTTTCTGTTGCCATTTTCAAAGAGCCATATTTTTTTTCAGTTTTTGGGCGATTGTCTCAGGTAGGGTATCATTTTTGCGGGACAAGATGACGGTTTGATTGGTACCATTTTGGGGTAATACGCCTTTTTGATCGCCTGCTATTACACTTTTTGTGAGCAAGAGAGAAAAAAATGGTTGTTTTGGCATAGGGTTTTTTTTTTTTTTTTGCAGCATTCACCTGGGGGGCCCATCTCATGTAATATTTTTATAGAGCAGGTTGTTACGGACGTGGGGATACCAAATATGTCTAACTTTTTTATTTTTGGATAGTTTTACACATTAGATTTATTTTTTGAACAGAATAAAATCATTATTTGTGTTGCCATTTTCAAAGAGCCATATTTTTTTCAGTTTTTGGGCGATTGTCTCAGGTAGGGTATCATTTTTGCGGGACAAGATGACGGTTTGATTGGTACCATTTTGGGGTAAATACGCCTTTTTGATCGCCTGCTATTTACACTTTTTGTGAGGCAAGAGGGAAAAAAATGGTTGTTTTGGCATAGTTTTTTTTTTTTTTGCAGCATTCACCTGGGGGGCCATCTCATGTAATATTTTTATAGAGCAGGTTGTTACGGACGTGGGGATACCAAATATGTCTAACTTTTTATTTTTGGATAGTTTTACACATTAGATTTACTTTTGAACAGAATAAAATCTTTTTTGTGTTGCCATTTTCAGAGAGCCATATTTTTTTTATTTTTCGGGGCGATTGTCTCAGGTAGGGTATCGTTTTTGCGGGACAAGATGACGGTTTGATTGGTACCCATTTTGGGGTAAATACGCCTTTTTGATCGCCTGCTATTACACTTTTTATGGGGAATGTGACCAAAAAATGGCTGTTTTGGCACTGTTTTTATTTTTTATTTTTTACTGTGTTCACCTGTGCGGGATGGATTATGAGATATTTTTATAGAGCCGGTCGATACGGACGCGGCGATACCTAATATGTCTACTTTTTCTTTTTTTTTCTTTTTTAACAATTTTTTTTACTTTATTGGGGGGAAAATGGCGTTTTTCTTTTTTTTTACTTGAAACTTTTATTCTTATTTTTTTTTACTTTATTTTTTAACATTTTTTCACCTTTTTTTACACTTCTTTTTTAACTTTTGGGGGTTCTGATTCCCCTTCACAATGCATTACAATACTTTGTATTGTAATGCATTGGCTGTAAGTGTATTACTCACAGTAATACACTTACAGCCTGCTTCCTGTGCGATCCAAGGGGGCTGGATCGCACAGGCTCGCAGGATGGCAGCCACGATGCCTAAGGAAGGCATCGGGGGCTGCCATCCAAGCCATCGGGTCCCCGTCACAGCAGCGGGGGACCCGATGGCCCCTCCCGTTCGGTCATCCCTGAACTTGCGGCACACTTCATGTGCGCGTCAGCGCTGACCGCGGCACATGAAGGTTAATGCGCGCCGGCATCGGCGTTTCACCGATGCTGGCGCATTCCCCAGGGGTTCCGGCACCTGGCAACGCGGACCCCGCTCGATGATCGGCGGCGCAAGCTCCTGCACCCGCCCGATCAGCGCGCCCGTACATGTACGGCGCTGGGGCGTTAAGTCACGTCCCGTTGCGCCGTACATGTACGGCGCTGGGCGTGAAGGGGTTAATGTCTTCCTCCCATGATGAAGAAAGTAAAGTACTAAGATTAGAGTTAGGCCCCATTCACACAACCGTATGAATGGGGCCGTAACTATCAGCAAAAATGCGGGAATAGATGCGGCCCCATTCACCTCTATAGTGCCGGGAGCCGTGGCACGGAGCAATCTGCTGCTCTGTCATCCCATGTAAAAAGACCTCACAGCATAAAAATAATATTAGAGATAATATCACACTAAAGTATTTACTAAAGGTATGAGGACACCTTCTCTAGTTACTGCATTCAGGTGTTTCAAACCATATGTATTGCAAAGCATATAAATTTAAGCACAAAGTCACGTAATGTCCATAGAAACTACTGGTAGTAGCATGGGTTGTACAGAAGAACTTGTAAGTTATTATTGCCTAGTGGAAGTGTCTTGGAATAACAATGGTTAAGCCAGGAATTGGTAGAACATGCTTTAGGTGCTGTCAGGTGCTGAAGTGCATGGTGTGTAACAATTGACTGTCCTCTGATGTATAATGCCTTTCATTGGGAGCTTCATGATGGGATTCTATGGCTAAGCAGCTGCAGGTAAGCCTTAAATCACCATGTTCAATACCAAGAGTGTATAGCACACTGCCTACTATAAAATGTGGTGTCCCTACCATAGGAGCAGACCATGTGACTACTATGGGATTCAATAGGGGAAGGGGGGCTGTGCTGTACTGAATCCCAATACAGATTTATTGCAATTTCTGTCAGCTGCCACTAGGGTGCGGGTAGGGGGCTGAGTGCAGAAAAGCTTTTTTACAGTCTCCATTTAAATCAATGGTAACTATATACATTACTATAAAATACTCTTCTACTAGCCGGGTTTGTAGGTAAACAGTTTTATATTATAAGATATGAAGAGAGAAAGGAGATGTGTTAGTAATATACAGTACAGACTAGAGATGAGCGAGCAATAAAATGCTCGGGTGCTCGTTATTCGAGTCGAACTTTTCCCGATGCTTGGGTGCTCGTTTCGAATAACGAACCCCATTGAAGTCAATGGGAGACCCGAGCATTTTTTGCAGGGGACCAAGGCTCTGCCTAGGGAAGGCTGGGTGAAAACCTGGAAACCTCAGAAAATGATGGAAACACCACGGAAATGGACAGGAAACAGCAGGGGCAGCATGCATGGATGCCTCTGAGGCTGCCTAATCCCACCATTACCCCACATTCTCAGGCAACAGCCTGGTGGTTACCCTCATGGCAATTGTGCTCACCCAGACCAAAAAAGGCGAGGCAACTATCCATCACATGTTAGGGAAGCACCCAACTAGGTGCAATGAAGATCCATCACCGCCAATTTTCAGGGACACGGTAATGGTGACCCACTTAAAAATGCTGCCTGACAACCTGGCGGTGAACCCCTGATTGTCTGTCTTTCAATAAGATTGCAGTGTAAAGCATGGTGGTGAGCCTCAGTAATAAGATTGCAGTGTAAAGCATGGTGGTGAGCCTCAGTATGACTTTTTGGATGGAGATTGCATGTGGTCACGTACTCCCTGGAACCCCATAGTCACCCCTTCTCTGATGTGCTACCCAGAACATTCTCTGCCCCAATTCGCAAGACCTTTTGCAGTCTCAGTGTGCTGACAGTGGGGATTTACCAGTGTTGTCTGAGGAGGTGGTGGACAATGGCGAGACACAGGTGTCGGGGGTGAGGTAGTTGAAAGTGAAGCAAGTTACAGTGGGGACTCCTTGGGGGGACTTTCTCATGATGGGACAGATTCAATTGTGTTTAGAAAGGCTGATGGGCTTCCGTCAGCACTGTGTGTATAGAACCCCATGGCCTTTCATAAAAATAGTCTGGCGATGACCCCAAGGCAATTTTCAGGGACACGGTAATGGTGACCCACTTAAAATGCTGCCTGACAACCTGGCGGTGAACCCCTGATTGTCTGTCTTTCAATAAGATTGCAGTGTAAAGCATGGTGGTGAGCCTCAGTAATAAGATTGCAGTGTAAAGCATGGTGGTGAGCCTCAGTATGACTTTTTGGATGGAGATTGCATGTGGTCACGTACTCCCTGGAACCCATAGTCACCCCTTCTCTGATGTGCTACCCCAGAACATTCTCTGCCCCAATTCGCAAGACCTTTTGCAGTCTCCGTGTGCTGACAGTGGGGATTTACCAGTGTTGTCTGAGGAGGTGGTGGACAATGGCGAGACACAGGTGTCGGGGGGTGAGGTAGTTGTATGGGAAGCAAGTTACAGTGGGGACTCCTTGGGGGGAATTTCTCATGATGGGACAGATTCAACTTGGGTGGATCAGGCACAGGAACAGATCAATTTTTTTTTTTGTGTTTATTTAACTTTTATTTAGCACAAATAACCACAGAGATATTTATTCGTTCTCTTCGCTGCGCAGTCTGGCGTTGGGGTTCGTCACTTTGATGGCGAGCTGTGCCGCTCTCTCCACAATGGTCTTTCGGTTCTTTGAGGAGACGTTGAGGAGATCAGTGAAATTCAGTGAATGACGATGCAGGACCCCAACTTAAAAATTTAGCATCAACGGTACAGTCGTAAATTATGAGCTTGATCAAGTGTGGCATGTGTTCTCTGTATTCTTCTCAGTTTATTACCGTATATGGCAGCTATCCGGAAAAATAGTTTGGAGAGAGAGAAAGATAGGAAAAAGACGTAAATTGTTTGGAGAGAGGGCCTGTAGGTGGACCTCCGGAAAAATTGTTTGGAGAGAGGGCCTGTAGGTGGACCTCTGGAAAAATTGTTTGGAGAGAGGGCCTGTAGGTGGACCTCCGGAAAAATTGTTTGGAGAGAGGGCCTGTAGGTGGACCTCCGGAAAAATTGTTTGAAGAGAGGGCCTGTAGGGGGCCCTCCTGAAAAATTGTGGTAAAAGAGTGCCAGTTGGACCTCTAAAAAATGGCTTTTTTTTGGTCAGCGTTAGGCAAAGACGACATGGAGGAGGAGGAGGAGTAGGAGGAGTAGAGAAGAGGAATCGGATACATAAGTAATGTTAATCTTTAGCTGCTTTCCCCCGGAGGAGATTTGAATTCCGGTGAAATCCAGGCTTTGTTCATTTTAATAAGCGTCAGCCTGTCAGCGCTGTCAGTTGACAGGCGTGTACGCTTATCGGTGATGACGCCACCAGCTGCACTGAATACCCGCTCTGACAGCACGCTAGCGGCAGGGCAGGCCAGCACCTCCAAGGCGTACAGCGCCAGTTCAGGCCACGTGTCCAGCTTTGAAACCCAGTAGTTGTATGGAGCAGAGTGATCGCTACGGACGTTGGTATGGTCAGCTAGGTACTCCCTCACCATCTTTCTGTACAGCTCCCCCCTACTCTGCCTAGACTGGGGACAGGTGACAGTGTCTTGCTGGGGTGACATAAAACTGGCAAAGGCCTTGGAGAGCGTTCCCCTGCCAGTGCTGGACAAGCTGCCTGCTCGGCTCCTCTCCCCCGCTACTTGGCCCACAGAACCATGCCCTCTGCCGCTAGCGGCGTCAGATGGGAAGGATTGTTTCAGCTTGTGCACCAGGGCCTGTTGATATCTATTCACTCTCATACTCCTTTCCTCTGCAGGGATGAGAGTGGAAAGGTTCTGCTTGTACCGTGGGTCCAGGAGAGTGAACACCCAGTAATCGGTGTTTGAAAAAATGCTTCTAACGCGAGGGTCACGGGATAGGCAGCCTAACATGAAGTCTGCCATGTGCGCCAGAGTCCCAACACGTAAGAATTCCCTCTCCTCACTGGCCTGACTCTCCATTTCCTCCTCCTCCTCCAAGTCCTCCTCTTCAGCCCATACACGCTCAAGAGTTAAGGACTGAGCACTGGTACCCTCTACTGTCTCGCCGACATTCTCCTCCTCTTCCTCCTCATCCTCATCCCCCTCCTCCGATACGCGCTGAGAAACAGACCGGAGGGTGCTCTGGCTATCAAGCGACGTATCTTCCTCCACCGTCTCTTGTGACAAGCGCAAAGCATCCGACTTGATGCTGAGCAGTGAGTTTTTCAACAGGCAAAGCAGCGGGATGGTGAGGCTGATAATGGCGGCATCGCCGCTGACCATCTGTGTTGACTCCTCAAAGTTGCTCAACACCTGGCAGATATCAGACATCCACGTCCACTCCTCATTGTAGACTTGAGGAATCTGACTGACCTGACTACCAGTTCTGGTGGAAGTTGACATCTGGCAGTCTACAATCGCTCTGCGCTGCTGGTAAACTCTGGATAACATGTTTAATGTCGAATTCCATCTCGTGGGCACGTCGCACAACAGTCGGTGAGCGGGCAGTTGTAGGCGGCGCTGCGCTGCCCTGAGAGTGGCAGCATCTGTGGTCGACTTGCGGAAATGCG
Organism: Rhinella marina; assembly: GCA_900303285.1. Taxonomy (NCBI): domain Eukaryota; kingdom Metazoa; phylum Chordata; class Amphibia; order Anura; family Bufonidae; genus Rhinella; species Rhinella marina. Next base: position 2,951 of record ONZH01022612.1, on the reverse strand, counting down.
CACAGATGCGGCGCACCTTGGTGAGCAAATCAGACAGATTGGGGTATGTCTTGAGGAACCGCTGAACTATTAGATTGAACACGTGGGCCAGGCATGGCACATGTGTCAGTCTGCCGAGTTGCAGAGCCGCCACCAGGTTACGCCCGTTGTCACACACAACCATGCCTGGCTTGAGGTTCAGCGGTGCCAGCCACACATCGGTCTGCGCCGTGATGCCCTGTAACAGCTCTTGGGCGGTGTGCCTTTTGTCACCTAAGCTCAGCAGTTTGAGCACCGCCTGCTGGCGCTTACCCACGGCACTGCTGCTGCGCCTAGAGCTACCGACTGAAGGCGCCGTGCCCACGGATGGTAATTCGGAGGAGGAGGAGGAGGAGGGGTCGGAGGAGGAGGCATAGTACGTCTGAGAGACCGTGACCGAGGTAGGCCCCGCAATCCTCGGTGTGGGCAGTACATGAGCGGCCCCAGGGTCAGTCTCGGTCCCAGCCTCCACCAAGTTAACCCAATGTGCCGTCAGTGAGATATAGTGTCCCTGCCCGGCAGCACTTGTCCACGTGTCCGTGGTTAGGTGGACCTTCTCAGAAACAGCGTTGGTCAGGGCACGGATGATGTTCTCTGACACGTGCTGGTGTAGGGCTGGGACGGCACATCGGGAAAAATAGTGGCGGCTGGGGACCGAATACCGAGGGGCAGCCACCGCCATGAGATTGCGAAAGGCCTCGGTCTCTACCAGCCTATAGGGCAGCATCTCCAGGCTCAGCAATTTGGAGATGTGGACGTTGAGGGCTTGGGCATGTGGGTGGGTGGAACTGTATTTCCTCTTGCGCTCCAGCGTCTGCTGTAAAGACAGCTGAACGCTGCGCTGGGACACATTGGTGGACACTGTGGAGGATCGTGGAGGCGAAGGTGTGGTTTTCCGGCGGGAGGCGCTCGTGCCGGGGTCCTGGGCAGGGGGTTGACTAGCAGAGGCAGCGAGTGACACAGGGGAAGGAGCAGTGGTGTGACCCGCAGGAGGTGGTGAACGGCCTTGGTTCCATTGAGTGGGGTGTTTAGCACTCATATGCCTGCGCATGCTGGTGGTGGTTAGGCTAGTAGTGGTGGCACCCCTGCTGATCCTGGTGTGGCACAGGTTGCACACCACAGTCCGTCGGTCATCCTCACTTTCTTTAAAGAACCTCCAGACTTGCGAACATCTAGGCCTCGCCACGGGAGCTTCACTACGTGAAACAGTTGCTGCTGATGCACCAGCTCTGGCCCTGCTTCTCCCTCTGGCCACACCACTGCCTCTTCCAACCTGTTCTGGTGCAGCACTCGCCTCCGCCTCAGAAGCACTGTCTTCACTCGGCTTATCAACCCAGCTTGGGTCAGTCACCTCGTCATCCTCCGATTCCTCAGTCTGCTCCCCCCTCGGACTTCCTGCCCTGACAACAACTTCACCACTGTCTGACAACCGTGTCTCCTCATCGTCCGACACCTCTTTACAAACTTCTTCCACTAACTCAACATTGTCATCATCATCATCACCCACAGACTGCGACAGTTGGAAAACTTGGGCATCGGGAACGAGGTCAGCAGCAACCTGAGAAGTGGTTTGTGACTCTGGGAAGGGTCCAGAAAACAGTTCCTGAGAGTATGCCGGATCGCATTCCAAATTTTCCTGGGAGGGGGCAGACTGGGGGGAAGGAGGTTGAGGTGGAGGAGCCAGAGGAGTGCTCCCTTGGGTAACGTGGGTGGACTGCGTGGAAGACTGACTGGTGGACAAATTACTTGAAGCATTGTCCGCAATCCACGACATCAGCTGTTCGCACTGTTGTGGTTTCAACAGTCCTCTACCACGTGTCCCTGTAAGTTGAGACATGAAGCTAGGGAGTGTAGCTCTGCGGCGTTCCCCTGCTCCCTCATCAGCAGGTACTGTCTCACCCTGCCCAGGACCACGGCCTCTGCCCCCTGCAGTAATTGAATGCCCACGCCCTCGTCCTCGACCCTTAGCCCTGGGGTTCAACATTTTCTGTATATAAGTGTATTATATAAAAATAAAAAATAAATGGGCCTGCTGTACTGAAACCCACAAACTTGTTCAGTCTGGTTGAATTAAGTGACGTACAGAAAGTGTCACCTGGACAGAAAATACGGATTGTAGTGAGTGTACTGAACTGTGACACACAGAATGGTTCCACACTGCTGTGTGAAATGGATTTGTATCACTGAGCTAAAACAACAAAAAAACTATTTTTTTTATATATTTTTTTTTAGTTTTGTTTTTTTTGGAACGTGACGTGCAGAAACTATCGTAGAGCTAACTGACACCCTGCTGACGGTGGCTATTTTGACTGCGACCCAGACAAATGTCGCACAGAGATTTTTGGGATCAAGCTATATACGTGGAAGCAAAAGACCTGGTTGTATTAAGTGACGTACAGAAAGTGTCACCTGGACAGAAAATACGGATTGTAGTGAGTGTACTGAACTGTGACACACAGAATGGTTCCACGCAGCTGTGTGAAATGGATTTGTATCACTGAGCTAAAAACACAAAAAAAAAATATTTTTTTTTATATATTTTTTTTTTAATTTTTGTTTTTCTGGAAACGTGACGTACAGAACTATCGTAGAGCTAACTGACACCCCTGCTGACAGTGGCTATTTTGACTGCGACCAAGACAAATGTCGCACAGAGATTTTTGGGATCAAGCTCTATACGTGGAAGCAAAAGACCTGGTTGTATTAAGTAACGTACAGAAAGTGTCACCTGGACATAAAATACGGATTGTAGGAGTGTACTGAATTGTGACACACAGAATGGTTCCACGAGCTGTGTGAATGGATTTGTATCACTGAGCTAAACAACAAAAAAAACTATTTTTTTTATAACATATTATATATATTTTTTTTTATAATTTGTTTTTTTTTGGAACGGACGTGCAGAAACTACTAGACTAACTGCCCTGCTGACG
>ONZH01022611.1:0-65940 GCA_900303285.1 Rhinella marina | reverse complement strand
GCAGTCCACAGGTAACACCACTCAACACTATTAAATGATTTGGCAGCAGCTAACGATAAACAACCTTGTTGAGTGATCCACCAGGGACCCATTTCGAGGTTAATAGAGATGCCAGGAGATGATTTTGTCAGTATTAAGCCTGATTGATCAGGGTGTACTACAGAGGTAATACCTGCAAATCTGTACTAAATATAATGTTACCTAATATCTTTACACCTGTCATAAGGAGAGTGATCGGCCTGCAAAAGTCAAGAAATCAAAGCCTTTCCCTGTCTTTAGCAAGACTACAACAGTAGCTTCATAGAAAGATATGATGTGTCTCCTCTAGAATATGCACCCAACAATGTAGGAAGATGATCATCCCCTAATAATGTATACAGCTCCACTTGAAGACCATCAAGCCCTGGAGTTTTTTCTTTTGACATCTTACTAACCACTTGCTGGAGTACCTCCAATGTAATAGGAGCCTCTAGGTGAACTCGTCCTCTCAGATAACAGGAAGATTAACATTAGCAAAATAGGATTGCAACTCACTGTCAGAATAAATTGAGAGAGCGCATTCAAAATGTCAGGGTTGCAGTTAGCACCAGCCATCAGTCTCTCTGATCTGGTGAAGAAAACTATAGTCAGCAACAAGTGTTCTGTCCTCTTGCTGCCTCGAGACAAAATTTTTTATTCTCTGCTTGCTCAGCAGTGTATGAATTAAAATGGTTTTGTCTCTTCTTCCAGGTTTTCAAAGTAGTAGGGGGAAGTCACATGTTTCTCCTTAGTAGTTGCCAAATTGATTTTAACCTCTTCCCATAATTGTTTGCTATAAGCCTTAACGAAACTGATCATCCCTAATCTACACCCCCTCAAAAAGGCTTGCATAGAGTCCTATATAATACCTGGGGTAGTCGAGCCTACATTGATACAAGAGAATTCCTTCATTTGGTTAAGAATATCAGTTTTATCTAGAAGTTTCGACCAGAAAGCATTAAGCCATCATCTCAAAAACTTCTCAGGACCTCTGATCCCAATTTGGTGACAAACATGAATTATCTGATAAAGATTTAGGTAGGATTTCCACGTGTGAGACATAGGGTAGCATAGTGTTACTACAGAGTACCAGGTCAATACACAGGGTAGAAAAAGCACAGGAATATCTCTGAATTCCAGGGTTTCCTAAAATGCCATACTTCCTCCAACCCAAGTTCTTCAAATCTACTGAATGCAGTTAGAGTAGTAAAAGGGTAAAGAAGGGGCTACTGCCATATAATTGATAAAATCCCTTAAAAGCAAGAGGGGCAAATTAGCCACAAATTCTAATACTCAAGTTAAGACAACATAATATAATGGTAGAGAATATAGATCCCCAATAATCATACATTCCATGCATAATGACAATGCACACAAAGCGCCCCTCCTGCTCTACCCTAGGTTTAATATACTGAAATGGTATATCTTTATGGATAGCTCATTCATCTCTTCTGTAACCACTGGAATGTGTCAGGTGTCTTATGGATCTCTTGTAGACCTATGGTAGAAGGCTGCTAGAAACACAAATATGGCAACCCTTTTAGTGTGGTTTTGCTGTTATCATCTGTCTGGGCATGGGAGTATCTTGGCAAGTCTGTTTACATCCAGCACTTCCTGTTTCCTTCACTACCTGTCTTTATTTATAAACAAGCCTAGGTGTAGCTCCTATGCAGAGTGATGAGTTACAGGCTGGCACCGCCTACCACACTGCTCAGTCCTCAGTAGCTACACCCACTACACCTCCTGTGGCCATGTTACTACACCCATACATGAATTCTGCGGCCTAATCCTATCATTTTTTGCTGCTGCCTGCTAGGCCTGTCATGTGTGATACAATCTGATCAGCTTCTGTATTTAAGGGCTCATGCAAACGACCATGATTAGCCCGGGAAACACGGTCCATGTGCTGGCCGCAACTTATGATAGTTTTGTGTCTGATCGCGGGGTACTTCATGATGCGAGTACACTGAAATAGCCCCGCAATCAGAGACTGTATCATAAATTAGTCAGTTTTCTAGACAAATGTGCATGAGCTCTATAACTGTCATAATGTGCTCTCGTGACATCCGCAGTAAAACAGTATCCGAAAGTGACATCCACAGTGCCCCACAGTGAACCGCAGAGCGGTCATAACCATGAGAGCTGCAGTGCCCCAGTGACATCCACAGCATAGTGACAGCACAGACGCTGATCTCTATGTTCTGACTCGTGCACAGTATTGACATTGTTCTGTGCATGAGTCAGTAAAGCACCATCTTCACACCGAAGCCTGTACACTGACATCACCAGACGGCCAGTGGTCCCGACTCATACGCAGCAGCTGTCGGGGAACATGGAAGGCTGGCAGGAGGCGGTGACATCAGTGATGATGCGCTGTCTCCTGCTAAAAAGAGAAGACGAGCTTTGACCGGAAGCCCTGAAAATGCAGAAGGAACAGTTACTTGACCGTGAATAGGATCCTGGAAATGCCACTGCTGCTGGGGGTAAGTATGGCTCTCCCAATTGTCTCTCCCCAGGTTAGATTCAGGCCACATTTTTCTTGTTGGGGTTGGAGAACCCCTTTAAGGACAAAATTATGTAGGCTGCATGACCCAGACACTGAATGTTTTTGAAATCATAATGTTGCTGATCTTAGTTGAAGCTGAAAACACAGTGGAAGCATTAAAGATTATTTTTTCTAAAGATTAATGTGATATATAGTCTGCGAGAAATAAATTTGTGGCAAAGCCATGTATAAATTCTGGAACGTGAGACTTTTATAACCATGAGGTTTTACCATCATTTTCAGGTCCTATTAAGCCCATTGGAATTCCTGCTATTAGAGGGCTTTCAAGTAAAAGTGCCACTTACTCCCTCACCCCAATCCGTATCCCCCTCCAGTAAGGGGTATATATGCCGCTATTATGGTAAGTTTATTTATATTTTTTTGTTTTGTATTGTCACAAGGCCTAAGATATTTGTGAAGCAACCAAAAATTCTGAATTGTCTATGTAAATCATTAAAACATTGCTGCCTGTCTATTTTTTTCTTTTTGGATGCTATATGGAGGCAAACAGTGGTACATTATATAAACCAATTCTGGACCCTTAAAGGGGTTCTCCAGGAATTAAGAAAATGAAAATACTTAAATATTACTTCATTATAAATATATTCCCAAATACCTTTCATTAGTTATAAGGGCTTGTTTTGTCTAGGGAGCAATAATCAGGGGAAACAAAATGGCCGCTGTTCTATCAGTACACACAAAACCTGTCCTAGTCACACAGCAGGACAAGTTACCTCACAACACTGAGGTAAAGAGCTGCCTCATCCTCTATTTGTCAGGGATTATGATCTTGAATACAGATAAGATCTTCAGCTGAATCTCTGTAGGAGTGGAGTTCATGAGGAGACATGAAGTGCAGAGAGGAGGTGGGGATGTGGCTAATGAGCAGCAGCTCTTGTATGCAGTCTCCATCACCACAGTCTGTCCTGTCCGTCCTCTCTGTACTTCGTGTCTCCTCATGAACTCCATTCCCACAAAGATCCCAATCCCTGACAAGTAGAAGAGGATGAGGAAGCTCTTCAGCTCAGTGTTGTAAAGTAACTTGTCCTCCTGTGTGAATAGGACATGTTTTGTGTATATTAACAGGACGGTGGCCATTTTGTTTCTCCTAATCATTGCTCCCTAGATAAAAAGACCCATTATAACTAATGAAAGGTATTTGGGAATATATTTATAATAAAGTAATCACGTATTTTAATTTTCTTAATTCCCGGAGAACCCCTTTAATAAAGTCATGTGTATAAGTCTTTACGTCACTGTACGGTCACTGTACTTTCACACAACTTTGCATAAATGAATAAAAGTGAATATAAAAAAATGTCATAAAATATCTTACCAGAGAAAAATGTATTTTTCTCCTCTTATTAGCTACTCCCCATTCTTCCCTAAACGAACATTCATTGAATTTTCTGCTAATTCCATCTTGTGAGACTTTCAGCTCACTGAAGGATCAAATTACATCATCCTATTGAAATCTATGGAGGGTGAGGAGGAGTGAGCTGCAGTAAAAGAGACAAAGGCACAGACACACAGACTGCTGCAGCTAAGAGTAATGTTCTCACTCCAAGTGCTTTTTTCACCTCAGTACTGTACAGCCCATCTCAATAATGTTCTATTTGGTGCTTTCAAGTGTGAGAAAGTTAAAGGGTTTTTCTGGGCTTTTAATATTGATGACCTATCCTCAGTGCTCACATGCAGTCTCCCGGTCTCTCTTCCTGTTCACCGCTGCTGTCTATTGCAAAGCAGCATCGAGAAGGGAGACAGCACTGCGTGCGCCGTCTCCACGTACAGCTGATCGGCGGGGGTGCCGGGTGTCGGACCCCTGCCAATCTGATATTGATGACCTATCCTGAGGATAGGTCATCAATATTAAAAGCCTGAACAGACCCTTTAAGGAACAGAATCTCCTGTTTGTTCCTTTTGCAGTCTATGGGAGACAACAGTCTTCATTCACTAGCTTAGGGACAACCAAGTAGAATTACGAGATGGAGCTTGCAGAGGGGAAAACGTTAAAAAATGCAGGATACATGGCTACATATAGTGTTATTCCCCATGTATGCACACATGGCAGCTTATTCTGCAAATGTATCTGACAGTGTAGGTGTGCTTTAACCCCTTCACCCCCGGAGCTTTTTTCGGTTCTGCATTTTCGTTTTGCGCTCCCTGCCTTCAAACAGCCATAACGCTTTTATTTTTCTGTTCACATAGCTGTATGAGGGCTTGTTTTTTGCGGGGACAAGTTGTACTTTCCAACGCCACCATTTAATATTGCATACAGTGTAGTGGGAAGCGGGAAAAAAATTCCAAACCGGGTGAAATTGCAAAGAAAACGCTATTCCGCTACAGTTCTACGGGTTTCTTATTTACAGCGTTCGATGTGCATTAAAACTGATCCGTTACTTTAATTCTACTGTTCAGTACGAATCCGGCAATACCTAATATGTATAGTTTTTCCTGCGTTTTCATAGTGATAAAATAGAAAGTTGCCCTTTTTTTTTTTTTTTTTCCTTGTCAAATCTTGACCCCTATAACTTTTTGGTATTTATGTGTACAGAGCTGTATAGGGGCTCATTTTTTGCGGGACGATCTGAAGTTTTTATTGGTACATTCTGGGGTGTGTATGACTTTTTGATCACTTTTTATTTAATTTTTTTTAGAAAAAAAAGCGACAAAAAATGGCAAATCGCCATTTGGACGCTTTTTTCCGCCACAGCAATTCGCCGTATTGGAATTTTTTTTTTTATATTTTAAAAGTACGGGCGTTTTCGGTCACGGTGATACCCCATGATGTCTATATTTATTGTTATTTAGGTATTTATTTTTTACTTATACGGAAAGGGGGGTGATTTGAACTTTTACATCTTTTTTATTTTTATATATTTTTTAACATTTTTTTTTAATTTTTTTTTACTATTAGAAAGCTCAAATATGGGCTTATATATTGTGGCTTTTTTTTTTTTCTTTATGAGCAATTATGGATTCTATAGACTCAGAAATCCATGAGTTGCTCATTTCTTATCCTGGCCTGCCATCTAGTGGCCAGAATAAGAATTGCACTTTGAAAACTGTAATCCTCACCAGCGAGGATTACAGTTTTCATATGGTGTACAGACACCCCGATTGGCCACACGGGGTGTCTGTACACCACCCGGAAGCGAATGCTTCCGGGTTGAAACGCAACTAGATGCCGTGATCACGGCATCTAATCAAGCAGGAAGACGCCGCTGATGGCGGTAAGTAGCGGCAAGTCTCTGCTGTTAGAAATAGCAGAGACTTGCCGGCCATGACGCCCGCCGCACCGCGAGCGGGCGCCATGTGCCCGCATCGCCCCAGCGCCGTACATGTACGGCGCTGGGCGCGAAGGGGTTAAAGTATATTCTGGTTTCTGTTAATAAATGTTATTTTTTGGTAATAAGTTATACAATTTTCTAATTTCTGTTTGCTGCATTCAATATAAAATTACATGGTTTTGTGCCCTGGTAATGAGGTGGACACACAGGTGACTGGCTCATTACAAGATGCAGCCCTGATAACTGTACTTTAACTGTAACAAGGTCTGTAACTGCGTGTACATTATGTAATCACGGCAGATTTATATCTGCAGGGGGATAATAATGAATGCCATGAGCAAATACCTTAGAACATTGTATAACTTTCATTACATAAAAAGTAGCCTTCAAACCTGAATGCCCTTTTGAATTGCTGTTTGCAATGTTAAGAATTGCTGTTACCCAGAAACAGTAAGATGTTCCTTAGGCTACTTTCACACTAGCATTAGTACGGATCCGGCGGGTATAGGGACCCGCCGGATCCGTACTGAATAATACAACCTTGTAACATAGTTTATAAGGCCAAAAAAAAGACATCTGTCCATCCAGTTCGGCCTGTTTTCCTACAAGTTGATCCAGAGGAAGGCAAAAAAACACCCTGTGAGGTAGAAGCCAGTTTTCCCCACTTTAGGGAAAAAAATTCCTTCCCGACTCCAATCAGGCAATCAGAATTACTCCCTGGATCAACAACCCCTCTCTACTAACTATAACCTGTAATATTATTACCCTCCAAAAATACATCCAGGCCCCTCTTGAACTCTTTTAGTGAACTTACCATCACCACCTCCTGAGGCAGAGAGTTCCATAGTCTCACTGCTCTTACCGTAAAGAATCCTCTTCTATGTTTGTGTACAAACCTTCTTTCCTCCAGACGCAGAGGATGTCCCCTTGTCACAGTCACAGTCCTGGGGATAAATAGATCGTGGGAGAGATCTCTGTACTGACCTCTGATATATTTATACATAGTTATTAGATCTCCCCTCAGTCGTCTTTTTTCTAAAGTGAATAAGCCTAATTTTGATAATCTTTCTGGGTACTGTAGTCCACCCATACCAGTTATTACTTTAGTTGCCCTCCTCTGAACCTCTCCAGCTCTGCTATGTCTGCCTTGATCACAGGACCTCAGAACTGTACACAGTACTCCATGTGTGGTCTGACTAGTGATTTGTAAAGTGGCAGGACTATGTTCTCATCACGGGCATCTATGCCTCTTTTGATGCAGCCCATTATCTCATTGGCCTTGGCAGCAGCTGTCTGACACTGGTTTCTACAGCTTAGATTTCTGTTCACTAAAATTCCTAGGTCCTTTTCTATGTCAGAGTTACCCAATATTTTACCATTTAGTATGTACTGGTGACTTGCATTATTCCTTCCCATATGCATAACCTTACATTTGTCAGTGTTAAACCTCATCTGCCACTTCTCTGCCCAAGCCTCCAGTCTATCCAGATCCATCTGTAGCAGTGTACTGTCCTCTTCTGTGTTAATTACTTTACACAGTTTAGTGTCATCTGCAAAAATTGATATTTTACTGTGCAAGCCTTCTACAAGATCATTAATAAATATATTGAAGAGAATAGGGTCCAATACTGACCCCTGTGGTACCCCACTAGCGACAGTGACCCAATCTGAGTATGTACCGTTAATAACCACCCTCTGTTTTCTATCACTGAGCCAGTTACTTACCCACATACAGACATTTTCTCCCAGGCCAAGCATTCTCATCTTATATACTAACCTTTTATGTGGTACAGTGTCAAATGCTTTGGAGAAGTCCAGATATACGACATCCATTGATTCCCCGCGGTCAAGTCTAGAACTTACCTCCTCATAGAAACTGATTAAATTGGTTTGACATGACCGATCCCTCATGAAGCCATGCTGATATGGAGTAATTTGCTTATTTTCATTGAGGTACTCCAAGATAGCATCTCTTAGAAAACCCTCAAACAGTTTTGCAGACAAAAATGGGCAGTTCTATTAGGAAAATGCAGCATGCCCTCAGCCAGTATCCGTATTTTGATACATACATTTGTGTGCATGTAGTCTAAAGGAGTGAAAGCAAGAAAAAGTCATTTAGTGTACAGTAACATTGTGAACCTTCTGTACTAAGATATGATGTTCAGTTACAGGATCCAAGTCACTAAATATACAAATGACCCCGCACATACTCCCTTTCAAACCAGGAGCTAGATATGAACATTACAAATTAGAGAAGACCTGCACTGGTAGCTTCTAAAATAAATCTCATTTATTAGGTCCCAATGAAAAAAGCCTCTCTTATCCAACGCGCTTCAAGCCTGTATGCTCCTTACTCATAGTTTATCGTGAGTAAAGCTGGCCATACACACTCAGTAGCGTGGTTCAGTCAACGACTTTCTCTCTAGACTCTGTTACGCTGTTCCATCTGAACGTTTAGATGTTGTCACTGGGGAAACAGCCGCTGCCAGAGACTTCTGGTGGAAACTTATTTCAACAAAAGGATAGGTAAAAAAAAATTGAGGTCGCCCGATCCTTTTCCCCCTCCAAAATCAATTGTCAGGGAAGAGTCTGGAGGTCAACATAGACTTTTGATTGGTGGCCAAACCTGCCATTCACAGCAGGTTTGTCCAACAGTATGCAAATATGTAGAGGAGCCTTAAAGGGGTTGTATCACTTCAGCAAGTAGCATTAGTCATGTAGAGAAAGTTAATACAAGTCATTTAGTAATGTATTATGATTGTCCATATTGCCTCCTTTACTGGCTGGAATAATTTTTTACATCACATTATACACTTCTCGTTTCCATGGTTACGACCACCCTGCAATCCATCAGTGGTGGCCGTGCTTGCACACTATAGGAAAAAATGTCGGCCTCTCTGCTGGCCAGAACTGAGAGAGGTTACATAGGCTGATGCTTTATCCTATAGTGTGCAAGCACAGCCATGTCTAATGGATGCAGGATGGTCGTAACCATGGAGATGAGTAGTGTAACATTTTATGGAAAAATGAATCCAGTCAGCAAAGGAAGCAGTATGAATAATAACAATATATTAGTAAGTGGCTTGTATTAACTTTCTCTACATGATAAATATCACTTGCTGAAGTGAGACATGCCCTTTAAGGTCATACAGGTCTAAAACGCAGGCACAATTCCTATCTGCTTTTAGATCTATTAGGAATTATATACGGGTGAATTTTTTTTATTCAAGGCCATGCAAGGTCTGCAGCTGACAGAAATCAAAAGACAATATTGTCACCAGAATCTTTCTATAGTGAAGCTGTGGGCTATGTATCTGCAATGGCAAGCAATGATATGTCAGCAGAGCTTTTATAAAATGGTTTCACATTTAAAGGGGTTTTCCAGGATTTTAATATTGAAGACGTATCCTCAGGATAGTATCCGCAACATCCACAATGGCAGCATCTCCAAAAAAGCGTATTTATTCTTCAAAAAGTCATCAGAACATGTGCAAAAATCGCCAATAAAGTGCAACGTTTCGGTTATATGGTAACCTTTCTGAAGCACTTTATTGGCGATTTTTGCACATGTTCTGATGACTTTTTGAAGAATAAATACGCTTTTGTGGAGATGCTGCCGTTTTGGATGTTGTAGAGACTATATGGATGACCCTAATGGATCTAAGGGTTGAATTGGCTGTTGCATTCCACTAATGGTCTGAAAGGTATCAGGTGCTGCTCCGTTATTATTTTTTACTGTTTGTATCCTCAGGATAGGTCATCAATATCAGATAGGCAGGGGTCCGAAGGCTGAAGGGAAGGCGCGCTCCGTGCAAGCACTGCCTTCCCTTGTTTACCTGCTCGCCTTTGACAGCATAGCCGCGAGCAGGTGTAACTACAGCAGTCCCATTCATTTCAATAGGACAGCTTGTTCCTATACACTTGAATGGAAAGGGGCATTCATTGAAATGAATGGGACAGCTTGTAGTTACACCTGTCGACGGTGAGCAGGTAAACAAAGGAAGGCAGCGCTCGCACAGAGCGCAGCCTTCCCTTCAACCAGCTGATCGTGGGGGTGCTGGGTGTCATACCACCGATCTGATATTGAAATCCTGGAAAATACCTTTAAATCTGATATTTTAGTTTAATATGCTGCTATATGTAAGGGCGGTATATTACAGTTGCAGGACCACACTACTATTACTCAAGCAGCACAGCATGTAGGTATGCCATATTGGAGCCCCAAGAGAATACACCAGAAACATATTTTTTGAATCTGGTGTATTCATGACCACAGTGCTCTCTCCACCCTTTGAACGTTGATAGGCTTCTGTGTATGCACATATACTCGGGGTGGAGCACTTTGGTGAGGAATACAGAAGACGTATGAACTATGATTCTCCAGGGCTCCTAGTAGCTAGCCGGCACAATTTTTGTGTTGTTTTGGCTACTAGTAGAATGGACATGTAGCTGTAATATGCTGCTGTTACAGTACATAGGTCTCATAGTAAGCGGGACAGATCTGTTTTAGGGCTCATGCACACGTGCCATGCATTGGGGACTGCAAATTGCGGCCCCTAATGTACGTGCACCGTCCATGTGGCCAGCGCTGACCGATGCAGACGCATTCAAGTTGAATTGCTCTGCACCGCAAAAAATAGAGCATATTCTATTTTTTTGGCGTTGCGGAGTCAGGGACCAAAAGTAGTGCTTCCGTGGCCTTGCACTCCATATCACCCAGATTGCAGACTGTGCATGGTCAGTACACGTTCATGTGCATAAGCCCTCATCCTTTGTTTCTGTTTCTTTATGTGCTCTTAGTAATCCTTATAACTGGCTACTATTCTTTTTTTTCTATTTTCAGAGGAATCGTCGAAACTGGATAACATCTCTTATCTGGCAGCTGGTGTCAAGTGTCATATATGACAAACCAATTTGTTCTCCACTTTCAGTCGTGGTACTGTACATGCTCACTCATTAGTGACAGAAAGAATTGCCAATGTGCCTTCCTGAGTTCTTTTCTCCATTATGGTGCTGTAAGGAAACCTCAGCGGTTGGAATGTGCTGCATTATACACATTGCACTAATGTATATATTATTTTCCTTGCATCTCAGAATGTCACCTACCGTTGTGTCTGTTTAACGTTATAAGAATTAGAATTTCTATTATGTAAGCAACTGTGGTGTTAAAGGGTGTGTCCTATGACAAAGACTTACCCCTAACTACAGGATAAGTGGCTGATCAGCAGGGGTCTGCGTGTTGAGGCACCCAGCTGATGACGAGAACAGGGGTCCAATGTTCCTCACGTTTCAGTGGACTGGCGGTCACACACACTGCCGCTCCATTCAACCATATGGAACTGCCAGAGGAGCACTTGTCTGGCAGGCCCATAGAGTTGTGTGGTGTCAGCACCCAGGTGAAGCTCCCCTCAAACAGGGGAAAACAAAGCCACTATTCTCATGATTGTCGGGGTGCCCCAGTGGTCAGACACCTATCCGGTAGATAGGGGATAAGTCTTTGTCAATGAGAAATACCTTTTAAGTGGTAAGGGGGGGGGGTAATAAAGGTGATGGGGTTAGACCAGTATACAGGCAGTTTGGCCTGAAGCTTTCTTTTTATATTGTATATTACAGATGAGTTAAAACCAGTTTAGTGCATTAAAATTCCCTAATAAATGTTGATCCGTAGGGCTACCGATCCAGGCCTGTTTCTTTTGAAAAGGTTAGTTATGCTGTACCCAAGAGTGCACAATCTGACATGTAATGTTACAGTAACAGCAGGTAGCCTTAAATCACTGTGATATTGTATACTGGACATCAAGTGGAATATTGTGCAGCTTTATAAAATAAATGGATATGCCCTTGGCTCCTTGTCCTCTATATGTGATTTTCTGACTGCAAAATGGAAAGATTTCTAATCCTATAGGCAGCATAAACTTATACAGGCTGTCTTGACCTGCACCAAATACCACAGTGGCTCATACTGGACAATAAATGTGTTGCAGGTCTAGACACTTTTTTCCCCCCTAACTTCATACCAACTATTGGTTGGCTTTGGTTCGTTTCACGTTACCGTTTCATTTTCCATTGCGCTGATCCATCAGAACAGAAAAAAGTCAAGATCTGACAAAAAAAACAGATCCTGTTGCATTCATTTTAAAGGGAGTCTTTCACCAATATAACTAACAGCAGTGCCCCACAGAAGATTGCAGACACATCACAGACATACCTGTGTGTACTATGTGTCTGTATTACATGTCCAGCTCTGCAAGTGCCCAAAGCAAACCAGACTGAAGAGGGGAGGGCTGCTTTAGCTGCTCCTATCTTGGGATTGGTAGCAGATAGAAATCTGACCTTTGAAAGCTGACATTCCATGCTTTCAAATGATACCAAAATCACAACATTATATCCAGTGTATCAGATGATATAGCTGTTAAAAATTGAGTCAGGAGAGAAAGCTGTTTTTACTTTCACTTTCAGCTGGGCACTTGGGAGCTGTTTTCCTACAGAATAAAAGTGCTTTTCCTGGACATGTAATACAGACACAGTGCACACAGGTATGTCTGAGATGTGTATGCAATCTTCTGTGGGGCACTGCTGTTAGTTATATAGGTTAAAGACTCCCTTTAACCATTTCCATCTGAGATCCAGCATGCAGTACTCTAGTGTGTCGCACCGGACTCAAGCTTAGCGCTCGAGTACACTCTGTGTTCGGCCGAACACAGAGTGCACCTGAGCGTAGGCATGCTCACTCAACACTAACAGGATCCAGTTTTGTTTTTGTTTTTTTTGATCCATCAGAAGAACAGAAAATGAAACGGTAATGTGAAACTAGCCTTAGTTTGAGAATTTTACACCAGAATTGTGGCCACACCTCCTTTCCCATGAATACACATGCCTTTCTTATTAAGCAACACCCTTTATTCGGGTTGGCACAAATTGTTTCTCTAGACCTAGATGCTCTATTTTGTGCCACATACTTACACAATTTATGCCAAAACGTAGGTGTGGGCCGCTGACTTTCCATTAAAGAGGTATTCCAGGAATTCACTATTAATGGCCTATTTTCAGGATAGCCCGTCAATATTTGATTGGTGGCTGATTCCCCACTTACTCACCGATCATCTGTTCTCTTTACAGGGCCAAAAGTAAAATTTACTCTGTCCTCATTATTGTATTTCACCTACACCCATTGCATACTCGGTGGAGCGAACTCGGTAGTACAGTTCGCTCCACAAAAAAAAAAAAAAAACTTCCACACAGCTGTGCACAAGCACTCTCAGGCTCACACTGCATTCTAGCATATGACATGCAAACCTCTAGCACACTGGCCTACAATGGTAACACAGTAAAGAGATACAAGGAGTGATGTTTATTACATCAAGGAACAACCACAAAAGGTACAGTGTTAAAAAGTAACAAAAAGTTGACAATATAACAGATATGCAAACAGTACAAAAAAAAAATTGGGATAAAATAATGAATTGTATATAAATTTACATCGGTGAGGGATCCACGGGAGGAGAACAAGTGAAAGTCTATCGGACCTACAATAGAAGCATATTTCTGGGATCTGATCAAGTGTGGTTTACAGTATAACATTTTTGAAGGGTCCCAGCCGGCCCACCATGTGAAAAGAGACTAGTTCATTGCATGCAAAAATTGGAAAGTTGTCTGGCATAATTCTAATTTGAGCCAAAACTTCTTGTAGGTATTCCTGTGAAGGATGATGTGACCAGCAAGTTTTAGTTTTTACTGACCCAGCCATACCAAACACATGTGAAATATTAATTCCAAAAATGTGATTTGGAAGGTTTCTGAAGGCTGAGAATCCTAGCACTTGAGACCAAAGAAGCAGGATCATAAGTTATATATTACAAAATGCCCCACAAGATATTTATTAAGGGGTGGAGTGAGCATTTTGCCTCCACAGGTATTTTGCAGAAATTAATGTGCACCTTGCAAAATGAAAAGTGAAAATTTTTAAAGGGTTTCTGTCATCAGAATTTAGCCTACAAAACCGAGTGTCATTTGCAAATCGCAAATGACACCTGATGACAGAAAGCCTTCTTTTATAGAAATCTGTACAGTACTTTTTGTTAAAATAGCGTTTTTATAATATGCTAATTAGGCCCCCTAGGTGCAGTAGGCGTGAACCCTGCACCTAGTAGCGGCCGTAATTCCTCCTCTTACCCCTCCTCCGTAGCGTTGATTGACAGGGCCGGGCAGCCATCTCTTTCGTCTCCCGGCCCTGTACGATCGCGAAATCCCGCGCCTGTGCATTGCGATAAGCAATCCGCGCATGCGCATTGATGAAGCCGGGACCCGGGCGGCCGCCGGCTCTCAACACGCGTGCGCAGATTGCTTATCGCAATGCGCAGGATTTCGTGATCCTACAGGGCCGGGAGACGAAAGAGATGGCTGCCCGGCCCTGTCAATCAACGCAAGGGAGGAGGGGTAAGGGGCGTTATTACGGCCGCTCCTAGGTGCAGGGTTCACGCCTACTGCACCTAGGGGGCCTAATTAGCATATTATAAAAACGCTATTTTAACAAAAAGTACTGTACAGATTTCTATAAAAGAAGGCTTTCTGTCATCAGGTGTCATTTGCGATTTGCAAATGACACTCGGTTTTGTAGGCTAAATTCTGATGACAGAAACCCTTTAACATATGGCATTTTATTGCCCAATATGCTGTGTCCAGCATGTGCCATCAGAGACGTATACCTTTTAAATTGTTAGGCAGGTTCTACTGGGTACAGAAATGCCATAAATGTGGACATAAGCTACTGCATGGGCACATGGCAGGGCTCTGAAGGGAAGGAGCTCCATTTAGCTTTTGGAGCACACATTTTGCTGGAATAGTTTTCGGGTGCTAAACACGTCTGCAGAGACTCAGTTTGTGGAGGTGCTTTCCTGCAGGAGCATCTGGTGCACTTTACAAAATAGACTGCATTACAAGGATGAAAAATTATGTGGACATATTGAAGCATTATCTAAAGACCTCAACCAAGAGATTAAAGCTTGGGTACAAATGGGTCTTCCAAATGGAAAATGACCTGCATACTTCCAGTTGTGTCAAAATGGATTGAGGACAACTAGGGGTGGTCTTGGTATTTGGGGGGGGGGGGGGGCAAATCAGGACAGAATCACAGTTTCCTTGCTGTCCACAAGGATGCAGATATAGTTGAACGTTGTGGCCTGGTCCAATTCTATCTCTTCTACTGTCTGAGGCGAAAACTAATTGTGCCCCCACCTCCATGCTAATTCACAATATAACTCATACCGACCCACCTCTACCCCAGCCCTACTGCAAAAGACATATTTGGATTGGACATTACATATGGCACTATATACCTCTCACATCCAGTTTGGTCTCCTTTGATGTAGATATTCTCTTTCCTCATCTTCTCCATTCAGACTAGACCATCATGACTAAGTATTCCAGCCGCAACTTGTCTCCGCAGAGTTTACCACACAGATATCTTAGATTCCTCATTTGTTCATCATCCTTACCCTCCTGGTGACCCAACAGTATTATCCTACTGCTACCCAAATATTGTGCCCACTCTGCTCCCTAATGCCCCCAAATACTGTACTTATGTAATAACCGTGCCATACAGATAGTACCCCAAAGTGTTCGACAAGTAATAATTCTATTCCAGAGTGCCCTCACTAGAAGTAGTGCTCCCTTAAGTGTCCCAATAGTGATAATGCTCTCCAAGAGTGCCGGTTAGTAGAAATATCCTCCATTTTGTGCCCAATAAGAATGCCCCACTGTAGTGTCCCCATTATTACCTCAACTCATGTGTTTAATGCCCCCCAGTATTTATAAGACCCTTGTTGTAGGGGATATTAATTGATATTTTGGGTAATACCAATAGTTAATATTCATAAATAGGCATAAATCCTGCTTACGCTGGCCCTGCCTATTTTTTCCTTTATGATTACCTATTGCCTATACACGACCTGAAACTATGTGCAAGTACAACTACAATACTGTATACTGTACGCTATATTACTATAAAGACACTAGTGTTATTTTGTAATAAATCCTTTTATTTAACAATCTACGGTCTAATATTTAAACAATACAGTACAACACCTAACTACACTGCACAATCCCACCCACAATACTAACTACACATACATACTCACACAGAAATACATATAATTACAGCAGTACCCTCCCAAGCCTACTACTAGCTGTCCCTAAAAGTGGTTACTTACAATACAGGGGTTATAGCGGAAAACAAGGAATCTAAGGGGTTATCTGCAGTGATAAGGCACTGCAGGGGTCAGGCGTTTGGGGATAATTAGGGGTACTTAGCCAGTCTCTGTTTCTGGAGGGACTGCTTGGCTCCATGCGTGTCTTCCTTCCTCTGTGGTGATGAGTCCCCTCTCCTTGTGGTCATGAAAGCGCTCCTGCTTGTGGTGGTCAAAGCTCATCCCTAGTCCCCCAAATGCTGGACTATTTATCTATCATAGGTAGGTGTGGGGGGGGGGGGGGGGGTGGACAGTCCATGCTATAAAAACAGGTTTAGCATGTCACCAACTACCTGTTTGGGGTCTGCACAAAAGGGCACTAGATATCAATCAGGTGTCACAATGCAAGGCCTTGGCCTGGAGGAGACCAACACCCATGTTCATAGCAACCCTTGCTGTGAACAGCTGATACCAGAGGTGTTTGACAAAGGGTGGATGATCTTATCAATCCTCTGTCCTTTGATGTGCCCGAGACGGTCATCAGGGCGGCATCTCCCTCCTGCAAGTGCACTGGTATGTGCCTCCAGGGGGGTGCAGGGTGGAGGGTCAGTTTGTATGTATATAGATAAATGCATATAAAACTGGGGCATATATACATGTATCTATATACTTTAGGAGCAACTGGGGGCACAATATAATATATATAGGGGGCATCATATGCATCAGAGGGGCATATCTGGAGACCCACAGATACATATATAGAAGGCTCATACATAGATGTACATGTTATATGCATGCCTAATTAAGGGGGAATGCATGCATATACACATATACATACCAGCACTTCCTTCTACAACCCTCCTGTAGTGCCGATAGTATTTAATGCCCACAGTACTTATAATTGCCCCCCTGTAGTGCCACCTGTATAAGTATAATGTCCCCCAGCAATACCTTTTTATAATGCTCTCCTCCCTATATTACAGTGCCTTGAAATGTATTCATAGCCCTTGACCTTTTCCACATTTTTTCACGTTACACCCACAAACTTAAATGTATCTTTAGGGGATTTTATGTCATAGACCAACAAAAAGTAGCAAGTATGATACATGATTTTAAAAATTAAGTAAATAAAAATCTGGAAAGTGTGGCATTTGTATTCAGTCCCGCTGAGTCAATGCTTTTTAAGACCACCTTTTGCTGCAATTACAGCTGAAAGTCCTTTGGGGTATGTCTCTACCAGCTTTGCACATCTAAAGGTTGAAATCTTTGCTCCTTCTTTGGAAAATAGCTGAAGCTCAGTCAGATTGGATGGAGAGCGTCTGTGAACAGCAACTTTCTAATCTTGCCACAGATTCCCTTTGGTATTTAGGTCTAGCCGGCTCTACCAGGATTGCCCTGTATTTAGCTCTATCCAGCTGAAGAAAAACATCCCCCACAGCAGGATGCCACCACGTTTCATGGTGGGTATGGTGTTTTCAGGGTGATGTGCACTGTTAGTTTTACACCACACATTGGGGGTCATTTATTAAGACTGGAGTTTTTGGAACCAAAGCCAGAAGTGGATCCAGCAGGAAGGACAACTTGAAGTCCTTCCTTTACATTTCCCATATTGGCTCAAAAAACTGCCCTTTGACCTTTTTTTTTCTTTTCTTTCGCTAACCCTTTAGGTGTTTTACTGGAATTCACACACAAAAAAAACGTGAAATTTAAACTTTTTTTTTTTTTAATACTTTACCACTTTAAAGGCTATGGATACCTTTGTAAAAAAAAATAGACACTAATTTTGTGGAGAAAATAATTTCTCCAATTGGTTGTGTTTCTTTTTCTTTTTTCTTCCACAGCTGCATGTGCCTCCTATGCACCGTAGGCTGCTCTCCGTGAATTTACAGAGAATCCTTAATCTGATGGATTTTCTGTAACTCCTCGCTCCACATGGGAGCGTCCTCCCTCCAACAGGATGGCCAAGTGGTGCAGAATGTCCACTGTAACATAAAGCTGACACACTGCTTGAAACGGCTGACAAACCCTTCCAGCCATGGTCCTTAGGGACCGTTGTATGGAATGGGCTAACCATCGGGACACTGCTCTGAAGGGTTACCAAAGGGAGGTTGCTCCTGTGCTGCTGTGGCAGCACCCCAATGGGGACACTGCTGGGAACATGCCCCCAACTTCCCCCGTTCTGGATGGCCGGCGCGACGGTCCTCCTTCCCGCCCTCCACCCTCCCAAGGCTGCCAGACACGAGAATCATAGAAGAGCATTTCTGAGTGCGTGTGAAGCAAAGTTGATACCAATAAACAAACAAGTGCAATTTTATTATGTGCTGCATTACAGCAAGATATGGGGTTATTGATTTTTAGTGCACAAAGGTGTCCATAGCTTTTAAGCAAACAGAAGACATCACTCACAGTTACATTGTGAACACACGTGGCTATTTTATTTTTCCCCTGGAAAGGCTGACATGAATATTACAGTGATTATTACAGTCATTATTTTGCCTCTTCATTGAGAAGCTTAGAAAGATTCATTTTTGTTTTCTCCATAGCTATGCTTTTAGCTCTTCGTGATGGCCTTGTAGAAACTGTAACAGGCTCCGGCTCTTTATCCTCCCTGAAAAAGGTTCATATGGAAATGTTAAATGATAATAGAGGATGTATACAAGGAAGGGCGCTTATCCAGACTAGGGTTGCACCAGGTATCGAACCTTCAATACCCAATCAATACAGTGGTCCCTCAAGATACAATATTAATTGCTTCCGGGACGACCATTGTATGTTGAAACCATTGTAAGTTGAGTAATCGGTTCCAAAGCCCCAAAATGTCATCCAAGATAAGAGAAAATGAAGATTTAAGAAAAATAAGCAGATAACTAAGACAGATAAAACAAGTCCTTAAATATAACAGTCAGGAATAGCTGCTAACTAGTAACTAATACAGCTATTTTACCAGAGAAGTGGCCTTGGTTGGTTGGATCTGAGACATTGTATGTGGAGTCTGGTTTCAACTTACGATGGGTCAGAAAAGACCACTGTATGCTGAAAATATTGTATCCTGAGACCATTGTATCTTGAGGGATCACTGTACTTTTGCACTTGGATCGATACGATACCGGGATTTGCTGTTTACCAATACTAGGCTGCGCTACTACACATTATAGTATCTTTCAGAAAACATGCCGTACTGCCCTAAGGTGGCTAAAAGTTCTTAAAAGTTTAACTCAACCCCTTTCCTAATTTTACATCTAAAAATACATAAATGCGGAATGCACACAGCTTATTGGGGTTTTTATTTTTCTTTTGTGTGGTATTGAGTATCACAATACTTTTTTATGGTATCGAAATTGAATCACAATTTTGGTATCGTGACAACCCTAATCCAGACAGCAGTTCATCCCTGATCAGACAAGTAATAAACACCTCTCTAACCATAAGGGCTCAAACATGCAGCTGATGGCTATGGGTGGAGTAACCGTTTACTGAGTACACAGCTTTACATGGAAGCAGCTGAGATCAATAAAGAGTAGATCTCTAAAACTAAGTCTGGCACTGGTCCAATAGTTTTGGACCCAGTGGAAACAGCATGTATTCCCAGACAATGTTCCACAAAAACATTTCCCCAGATTTCTCGTAAATTATTAAAGCTTACAAAGAGTTTACAAGATGTAGAAGATATGCTAAGAAAGACATGTAAAGAAAAAAAAACAAAACATTTGATCAGAAGATTAGAGCAGAAAGAATTCCAGATATGAAAGTGTAACAAGACTGTACACGAGACACCTGCTTCACATACCCTCCAGCCACGGGATCTGTGGATCTGCTGCTCTTCTTCCTGGTACTTACAGAAGCCGCTTTTCTACGACCTGCAGAACATAAACATTTTGGTGTAACCTGGGCTATTGTTCCAGGACCCTAACATTATAGAAGTAGAAAACGCATCCTACCTCTGGTAGCTTTCTCTTTCACAGTCTTTGGTTCCTCAAAGACATCATCGTTTTCGTCATTCTGATTGCCTAAAGGGACACAACAAATCAAAGTGTTAAAAAAAAGAAACCAAAACTTCTAGAGCATTTAACATCCAGTTCATTTTTCCAGTCAAAAGTGTATTCTGCCATACAGGAATATGAGGCTCCTCCTGGGTGCTTCCTTTACAGCACAATGTGACCATGTCAGGCCTCCATGGGAAGCAACCTACACTTCTCCAGATCAGTCACAGACTTTTAAACATACAATTCAGTCATATCAGAGGATTAAAGAAGAACTCCCGCAAAAAATGTTATTCTCTGTCCTGCTAGAAATGTACATGATGTAATCTGTAGTGAATGTCATTTTCGTACCAGTGTCTGTATTTTTTAGTTATATCTCCCTGATGTTTCTCATCTGTGTCTAATTTTCTATTCATTCCTATGGGAGCCACACTTTAAGTCTCATAGGAATGAATAGAGAAGTGACTGGCTTTCTGTCCTGGGTCAGTTGGAGGTCAGGGAGTTGGTCACATGACCCAGCTACAATTAGAAGGGAGGGGATAGCTCAAATACAGTCTCTGATAAGAAGATTGCATTTACTACAGATTATATCATGCACCTTTCTAACAGGTCAGAGAATAAAAATTTTTGTGCGAGTTCTACTTTAATACCTGCATTTGCAAGTCTAAGAGGCATTCATTCTAAAACTAACATTTTTGCCATAGAGCAGGGGTCTCAAAAATGTGGCCTCCAAGGCAGTTTTCTGCAACCTACGATACCTCAAGAGGGCCCACTATTAACTAATCGGCACTGTGGAAGTGCTCACTAGTAATGGACAGAAGGCCCAGAAAGCGGTCCTCTTCTGCGGTGCCAACACTGCCCTATCTCCTTAAAGTGTACAGCTTCAGAATGTAGTGCACATTGGCAGCGCTGGCACCAAGACACTCCTGAGCTGCAGAAGATCGAGAGTGGTGGCATGAGTAAAGCGGTGTGTTCCCCAAAACGCTGTGAAGAAAGTCAAGGTTCTCTAAATGCTATACTATGAATTAAAGTCTGAGGACAGAATAAAGAATTGACGGCACTTTAAAGGGTTTCTGTCACCAGTTTTTTCGGTATGATTCAGGCTGACATTAGAGATGTGCTAATGTCATCTGATTCTAAATATATATCCGTTTTATTTACTGGTGCCCCCATTTTTATATCAAATGAACTTTTATTTTATGCTAATAAGGCCTCTAGGTGCAAGAGGCGTTACCCCTGCTCCTAGAGGCTCTGTTGATTGACAGGACCAGGCAGAGAAGAAACACTCCATTCACCATAGCTTGCAAGGACCTTCAATGATGTCATGACCATGTGATCAGTCACATGGTTAGGATCACACAAACAGCCTGTCTCCTCCTAAACCATGTGACTGATCACATGGTCATGACATCATTGAAGGTCCTTGCAAGCTATGGTGAATGGAGTGTTTCTTCTCTGCCTGGTCCTGTCAATCAACAGAGCCTCTAGGAGCAGGGGTAACGCCCCTTGCACCTAGAGGCCTTATTAGCATAAAATAAAAGTTCATTTGATATAAAAATGGGGGCACCAGTAAATAAAACAGATATATATTTGGAATCAGGCGAAATTAGCACATCTCTAATGTCAGCCTGATTCATACCGAAAAAATTGGTGACAGAAACCCTTTAAAGTACCTCTGGGTCATGAGTAATGAATTGGTGCTCAACAGAACAATTGATTTCTGGGCTGTGTTTATTATATATTGTGTTAATAGGAGCTTGGTGAGGCTCCGCAGCAAACAGCTAAAAAGTTGTCGTTTGTGGATATTGTTGATTTGGACTCCAGAGCGGTGGAGTCACTTGGAGGAGGGGGCGACTTATTTTTTTGTTTGCTCCGAAGTCTGCAATTAAGGGAAGGAGTGGTTGGGTGAGGGCTATAGGGAGCATCCGGGGTCAGATTTGGGGTCTGTATAAATTGGAGGTGTGATCTGGGGGCTGAGGTCTGTATAAATATGGGGGCTGTATGAATCTAGAGGTTAATCTGGTTTCTGTATTAATTTCCGTGTCTCACCTGGGGTCTGCATTACGAAGGGGTTTTGCCAGCCATGTGAAATTTATTTTTGAAAACTTATTAGAAAGCCACAAAAAAGAAGTGATACCTCTCTCATCCCACTGTTCTCACCACTAGGGGAGCTCATAGCATCATTCCCAGGCGTGGCTAGCTGAGGTGAAGCTGACGTGTATGGTATCAAATCTGAAATGCACTTGGCATTCAAAGAGCGCCCATATGTCCAGCCAAGTTTGAGACCCTTGCTATAGAGCAAGAATGCATGCTGGAAGTTGTAGTTTCACAACAGCTGGAGTGCCGGAGGTTGCTTACCCCTGCTATAGAGTATGAATGAGGAGACGGACTTCATGTGGTATATTACCTTCTCTGCTCTCTTCTTCATTAGTAGCATTGGTTTCCTGAGACACTGCAACCACCTCCTTTGGATTCTTATTGCTATCCAGCTGCATCTTCACTTTTTCTAATGCTCTCAAGCTAACTTTATCAGTAATATCCTAAAACGTAGAACAAATAAAATTAAAATCTCAACTTTTGCTTCCCACGACAGACAAGAGACACAGAGTAGGACAAATTTACGCTGGTTGTGATCTACTGTATTTATCCTATGGCAGTTTTCTATTGAAAGTGAAATACACAAGACATTTAGTTCTATGTTACATACATTTAGCCATAATAAGACATATCAGTGAATGGTAACTGACTGAAGGAAGAATACATCCCTTGTAGTTAGAGGTTAGTCTGTGAATGGAAAACTAGTCTCAGTAAAAGATAGACCAAGAACAATTTCTACACTGAACCTTCTCCCCGGGAGCTTCTCTGCAGGAAACATTAGGAGACTGTATAAATAGCAATTTTCTAATATGTTATTAACACAATGGAGTTTCATTCTTTGGGATATGAAGAAAGACCAGACTAGCACCATATTTCCCTAGGGTCTATCTTTGGGAGGTAGTAGTCTGAATAATGGACTTTAGATTGAAGTGTTATCCTGATGACTGGCTGGGATATTTTCTTAACTATACAGTGGTCCCTCAAGTTACAATATTAATTGGTTCTAGGACGACCATTGTATGTTGTAACCATTGTAAGTTGATTAATTGGTTCCAAAGCCCCAAAATGTCATCCAAGATAAGAGAAAATGAAGATTTAAGAAAAACAAGCAGATAACTAAGACAGATAAATCAAGTCCTTACATATAACAGTCAGGAATAACTAATCCAGATATTGTACCAGAGAAGTGGCCTTGATTGGTTGGATCTAAGTCTGACACATTGTATGTTGTGTCTGGTTTCAACTTACGATGGGTCAGAAAAGATCATTGTATATTGAAAATATTGTATCCTGAGGCCATTGTATCTTGAGGGATCATTGTACTACCAAATCACTCCTACTCCATTTCACACTATATCTGTACAGGTTTGGAGATGTGGATATTATGATACTGGGCACCAATACTCCCCCACCCCACCAGAATAAAATGCTAAAATTCTGGTTGCTTGCAGGCACCACGTGGGGGATTCAATACGGAGCTCCACTGGAGCTGTATAAAATGTGAATGCAGCGAGCTCCAACTAATGGCAGCTGCTGACATCTAAAACTTTCTTCTGTGTGAAGGGATGCAAGGAAGTAAGGGAAAGATGCATCTGCAAAGTATACGAATGTAAATTAGAACAGGATATATTCATCAGATTCACGTCAGGTTGTAGTGAAACATCCCACGTTCAAAAGGACAGTTAGAAGTGTATGGTGAACCTGTGCAAACCACAACACTCTTACCTCCAGTGCAACGTCTAGTATGGGAAGCAGGTCTTTTGCGAAATCTTTCGATAGTTCAAAAGAACACAATGATTTTGCATATATGCGAACATCTGGAGATGTAGGATCTTTTATTATTTCATTGCAAATTTTTAGAGCCAGGTTGTCATGAACAGTGGAGATCTGGAAGAGAGCA
Source organism: Rhinella marina (assembly GCA_900303285.1). Taxonomy (NCBI): domain Eukaryota; kingdom Metazoa; phylum Chordata; class Amphibia; order Anura; family Bufonidae; genus Rhinella; species Rhinella marina. The sequence goes on along the minus strand of ONZH01022611.1, from coordinate 41,926 downwards.
AGACAATGCAACTTGTGTGACATGTAAAAATCCTAGCACACAAACATAAAATCCACGTTGCCACCAGTAGAGCCAGGGTTATACCATCACCTGAATGTCCTGAGAAGTCTTTGTTTGTTGCTTCAGCCCGCTTGATCTTGTAAGATCGACTAGGAGTTCAGCTACATTGGAAGCATCGATATCAGCCAGTGGGGAGGAGGCCGGAGCATTGAACAGTGTCTGCAGGGTGGGAAGGAAGGCCTCCGCAAAGCACTCCTGATTTGTTCTATGGTAGAAGGGACAGATACAATATATTGTCATGGCCTTGCATATCACTGGCAAGGAAGAACTGAACCCACTATAATGAGACAAGTGACTTGCTCTCTCTCAGACCTGGAACGTACGACTATTTACACGGTTACATTTAGCATATTTTCCCATAGTCAAATGAACTGTACATGTGGATATGAAAACTGTGGGAATTTACAGTTTGGATTCCAACCCAAAGTTGCAACAAACTTACCAAAACCTCACTGACCAGTAATGGATTTGAGGGCATACTGGAGACATTCAAATGTGCTTTGCAGAAGGTAAAACTAGCATATAACACACTCTTAGGCCTCTTTCACGCGAACGATATGGATTGTGTCAGGAAAAAACTGATGGTTTTGTACAAGTTCAGTCAAGGTGCAATCAGTTTTTCATGCGCGTGAAGAAAAAAAAAAATAAAAAAAATAACCCTGAAGAATTATAAATTATCTCCTAGCAACCATCAGTGAAAAACACATTGCACCTGGAATGCATCCGGATTCTAAGCAAGCCCTTAAACCTTCCTCTAGTGTTAGGGTCGTGACCGACCCGTCTTAGGTTTTAAATGCATACAAATTCTACATACATTTGTTTAATGCATCAAGACTTTTTGACTTTGTCAGGAACTTATTTTTAAACAAAATACAATAAAATAAAACTATTTTACTAAATTGTAAAATGCTCTTATTACAATTATAACATTTGTGTTGTTGGGGTCAACTTCGACCCAGGTCTAATATAAGAGTAAAAAAAACAATAATAAGTCCCAAAACTGAACTCAAACACAATATAAACCAACAGCCTCCAACAACTTGAGTCATAAAAATGACCCCTGGGATCACAAGGTTTGCTGTGACAAGAGTAAGTGACATCAAGACATGTTTTGATCTGTTTATGCCATTGTCAATTTTTTTATATTGAAAATGAAGGGTATGCTCTCAAATGAAAGGCCCAGGGGGCCACAACAAAAATATTAAAATCAATCCTTCCATGGATGAGAAACCCTAACAAGGTAACTAAGAGGTAAGAAACAAATTGGATCATACATAACTGTTTTTAGGCTATCCTAGGGGTGATTTAAGTAAGAGTACCAGAAAGCTAACACAAGAGGAAGGTTAACTTCTATGGAGCCAGGGCTGAGATTTTATCTGAATGCATTATAGATGCTCTTTATAATTGTAGACTCCCGTAAACTGTGTTGCTTTCCTACAGGTAATTGGCATAATAATCTAAAAGAAAAAAAAAAATCTCACCGACAAGAATAAGCAAAAATGGGGAAGAAAACCCCCAAACAGTGGCGCAGTTTTGTATCCTCTTCTGTCACTGGATTGTACCAAAGCAAAACTAAACGAGATAAGAGCTTGGAACTGATCAGTCTTCCAGAGAACATGAGCTTTGCCAAACCTTCTGCCATTTCAGTCCTTATTTCTGGAATCTTATATTAGAGAAAGAAAAGAAAGTTAAAAACCCAGGAATTATTCTGAATCTTACAGAGATCACATATATGACCCAACGATTTTTCTGGGACCCAGCAGGTCCTTCAAACCCACCTCAGGAACCCATTCACCATTCCTCTTCCGAAAACCCTGCTTCCACCAACGTCACTTTCTTTTCTAATCTATGGATGGGCTGTCACTTCCGATGTGGAAAGGGACAGAACTAATCGTCTCCCCAATGCATGCACAGATTAGAGGAAGTGGAAGTGATGCCTCATACGTAGCCCAGGCCGAAAACCTGGTAAAGGACGTAATGTCAGGGGAAACTGGATTTTGAGAAGAGGATCATCAAATGACCATGTTCCAGAGCAACCAACCCATGTAACTTTTGGACAGTAAGTTTATTACAAACATTGTTCTATCGAAGAGTTATGTGCAATTAAGGTGGGTTCCTCATTAAAGAAGAACTCATGCAAAATTTTTTATTCTCTGACCTGTTAGAAAGGTGCATGATATAATCTGTAGTGATTGTCATTTTCTTATCAGAGGCTGAAATTGAGAGTTTCCACTCTCTTCTTATTGTAGCTGGGTCATGTGACCAAATCCCTGACCCCCAACTGACCCAGGACAGCAAGCCAGTAAATGCTCTATTCATTACTATGAGACTGAAAGTGAGGCTCCCATAGGAATGCATAGAAAATTAGACTTCCTGTCCACACAAGGTGCTGTGTGAGTTGGTGGGTCTAATTCCTAGTCACATGACACAGATAAGAAACTTCAGGATGATATAACGCGAAAATTCAGCTACTGGTAAGAAAATGACATTCACTACAGATTACATCATGTACATTTCTAGCCGGGCATGGAATAAAATTTTTTGCGGGAGTTCTTCTTTAAAGGGGTTGTCCGAGTTATTTTTTTGTTCTTTATATGTTTCTAACTTGTCAGGTATAACAACTTTCCCATATACTTTGTGTTTCTAAAGCTGCTGGTTTCTCAGAGTTGACTGAGGGTCACATGACCTGTGATGTCAGCTTATCTCCCTGGTCTGTGATGTTTCGTGTACAAGCCTCAGAGTTCAGATAACAGTCTGTACACAAGACGTCACTGGCCACGCCCCCTTTCTTTGCCGGGCTCCTGCTATCTGCTCTCTCCCTGGATTCCTTCAGATAAAACATTAACCCCTTCAGCCAGAACACACTGAGGGCTCAAGGCTTTACAACAAATAGTAGCTGCAGCAGTGAGAGGAGACAAATGCTAGCAAGGAGATATAGAAGAATTGTATTGTACAAGAACAGGTAGGGAGAATTTTCTGTGTGTATCAGCAGTGTCATTGTACAGCTGGGACTTGTAGTCCTACACAAACAACATGCTGCTGAGTATCCCAGCAGGCAGACATGTACTGTACTCACAGCACTTATATTCACTGCCTTTGCAGAGAAGGGGGGAGGGGCAGATATTGTTATTACTGCATGTAAACAAAGGCCAGAAGAGAACCAGGGAAATGAGGAAATTTTTTTTGCCTAAAACTTGCTGAACTTAGTTATATATTGCTACACATGAGATTTACAGTGCTATATTTTTTTCCATAACTTGGACAACCCCTTTAATGGGACCTCTTTAAAACACAAGGATTTAAGACTATTATTAACTTTAAGATGCTACCAATTGCATAAGCAAACTTTATCTTTTTAAAATTTCGCTTTTTCCTGTCATGGCTTTTCCATAGTGTGGTGCCATCTTGTGGATGGCTGCTATAGGCTTTTCTTCAGAGCAGTCCAGCGTCCATCACAGAGCTGGTCAAGCTGTTGCCTTCATGACCAGAGCCACCTACGTCACTTTCACAGACATCCCAGGAGGAGATAATTTACTAAAGACTTCAATAGTTACTACAAGATTTTGCAGTTGGTATATAAAGGAGGGCACTCCATCATCAGCAGTATGGAGGGGAGGCTGGGCATCATGGGTACAACCTGAGAGCATTCTAGAAGGTGATTATTTGTATAATTGCCACATGGCATATAAAGTATTAAAATAATTAAAGGGTTTGGCCACTCCGCTCACCAATGTGTATATAAAATGACTATATGGCACTTAATATAACCTTTGTTGAAATTCTGTCCCATTTTCTATATTTCATAAGGTATGCCCTTTGTTTACAAAATCTTTTGTACTGTCCACACAGAGGTCCTGTCTATAAAATGGCCGCTGATGGAGGGTCATGTGACCAAGCAAATCACCTCCATGAAATGTCTCCTAGTTTCAAACACACTGCACCTGCACTAAACTTCCAACAGTACAAGTGCGGATGGCAGGGGCAGTGTATCTGAATATAGGAACCATCACAAGGAGGCGATTTGCTTGGTCACATGACCCTCCATCAGCGGCCATTTTATGGACAAGACCTCTGTGTGGTCAGCACAAAAGACTTGGCAAACCTTGGCAACCTTATGAAGAAAATGGTGCAGAATTTTAACCAAGGCTATATTAGTAAGTACCATATAATCATCTTACAGACACATTGGTCAACAGTAGCCAGAAAGTGGCCAACCTCTTTAATGATGCTTTAGCTATAGATCCTCTGTAAATGCAGAGCCCACCAGAACATCTAATAATTTCAAATGCAGGTGTCATGAAGGGTCCATACAGACAATTTCATGGTCAGTGCGCCTCAATAACCATCAATCCAGCTTGAAATCTCACATTAGGATGCACTGTTATACACCACCATCAGGCAGACGTCTTGTGTACCAATACTTTGGTCTTAGAGGAACATAAATGAGATACCGCACTGCAGTCTGGTCACTTGGGAAGGCCATACATATTGGATTGCCATCAGCTGAATGCTTGTTTGGCCGTTATTTCCTCCACCTCCTTTATATACATGCATGCTCAGCATGTGCATGTGTTCTGAATGGAGAAATTGTGAGACACCTCTGTCCCCCTCCAGACACCTCTGGCAGCAGCTTTTCTCTGTGAGAACAACATTGGGCAAGTTAAAATCCAACCACCAGATTCTTATCTCTCAGACATCTGCTACCCAAGAGTCGGGATGACCCCATACACATAGGCTGGTCAGGTGGTTCCGTCAAAATTGCTGGGTTTGGTCCATTTTTGGTCAATTCTGTGAACTCTTTGATTGACTCAGATATATAGTCTCAGCTTTTCATGTTAAGGGCATCTCTACATACCTCACTGTCCAGAAACTCTGAGAACAGTGTTAAAATGCCATTCACTGCTGAGACTTCTTTTTCTTCTTCCACCTCCTCAGCTTTTTTAGAGTCTGCTTCTTCAGTCTCTGCTGGTTCATTTATGTCTTCAGGATTATTCTGGGGAGTTTCAGCTTCATCCAACTTAGATTTAGTAAAAATGTCAAGCCCAAACAGTAGGAGAAGGTCAATGACTGCATTGAGGGCACTTGTCTTCACTTTGACCTCATCAAGTTGTGAAATCTGGAAGAGCATGTAATAGGTCAGAATACACAGGAGTGTGTGGTTATATACAATCTACAACAACTCATCATACCATCAGAGTCTCTGGTACTAGAAAAGATCAGAACATGCCGCACTGGTCCTGTTCTGAGAAAGGTGAACACAAGGTATAGGACATAGGATGAGGCCATCTATAAGGGTTAGGGCCTGATTTTCAATATCGCTTTAGAACATATCACTCCCACAAACTACAGTTATGGAGGCTCAGTGGTCGGTATTCTTCACTAGGTATCAACCTGACCAAGGACAACATCTCCATGGATTATGTATGTTCCCCTCACTCTAAAAACATTCTGACTGGAGAGTTGACTTTCAATGAAATTGGTCCTAGTGTTTGTCTGATATAGGGAAGTTACGTTGTCAAGACCATCAGGGACTTATGTGAAATATGACAACCTGTGTACAACTCTGTAGAATATGCTGTGGCTACATAAACTGCAGGAAAAACCCAGAAGCCAAAGTGCTGCTCAGAGCATTAAGTATATGGGATCTGTACACCACATGCTTGAAAAGCCAAGCAGAGTTGATGAAAGCTGATGGCACTGAGCACATATTTTGTCCCCCCGCCCTTTCTTTTTTTTTTTTTTAACAGAGGTTTAGTTGTGTTTAGTTTATGCTGCCCATAGAAGTCTAGGTAGAGAGAAGAATGTGGCTAGAGGGAGAAAAGGGAATTTTGCTCTATTAAGATATATTACAAAGTTTCTTACAGTCACCAGTAACTATTGATTTATGCAAATTTGATGACTCAACAGTAACCACTAAGCATTGATAAGTCATCAATATCTGATCAGTGGCAGGTCAAACTCGGCTTGGCCTCTTTGTAGAATACCAAACACAACACTGTACATTGCACAGAACCTGTGATGGGTATTGGATATCAATCCCATTCACTAGAATGGGAGTGAGCTGCAGAAACATCACGTGATTGCAGCTCTGTCCATGCAGAAATGTAAAGGTTTGATGTCACGTACAACAGCTGATCAGTCAGACCTCTACTGATCAGATATTAATGACCTAACGAAAAGCCGTCAATCTATAAAGGAGTTATTCATTCATTATATATTGATGGCCTATCCTGAGGAGCAGCTATGTATTACAGATACACTGCAGCTGGTGATCATTTGGGGGCAGTGGCAATTCCAGGGAGATCTCCTTGACTTAAAGGGGTTCTCCGGGAATTAAGAAAATGAAAATACTTAAATATTACTTTATTATAAATATATTCCCAAATACCTTTCGTTAGTTATAATGGTTCATTTTGTCTAGGAAGCAATGATTAAGAGAAACAAAATGGCCGCCGACCTATTAGTACACACAGAACCTGTCCTAAATCACACAGGAGGACAGGTTACTTCACAACACTGAGCTATAGAGCTGCCTCATCCTCCTCTCTGCTCTGCTTCTCAGGGATTATGATCCTGAACACAGATGATAAGATCTTCAGCTGAATCTCTGTAGGAATGAAGTTCATGAGCAGGTGTAGCTAATGAGCAGCAGCTCTTGTCCACAGTGTGTCCTGTCCGTCCTCTCTGTACTTCATGTCTCCTGATTAACTCCATTTCCACAAAGATTCAGCTAAATATCATATTAAACTGTATTCAGGATCATAATCCCTGACAAGCAGAGCAGAGAGGAGGATGAGGCAGCTTTTTACTTCAGTGTTGTGAAGTAACTTGTCCTCCTGAGCGATTAGGACGGGTTCTGTGTGTACTAATATGACGGCGGCCATTTTTGTTTCTCTTAATCATTGCCTCCTAGACAAAATGAACCATTATAACTAATGAAAGGTATTTGGGAATATATTTATAATAAAGTAATATATATGTATTTTCATTTTCTTAATTCCCGGAGAACCTCTTTAATAGAATGAGAAGGTGCTCCACTAGGTAATGCTGTAAACATACCATTACATCAAGATGCGGGTATTGGTTAATCATTAGATACCCAGTAAAATCTATAGCCATCATCAGTTTCTCGGAAAGCAAGAAGTGGAAAATCTTAAAAATCTAATTTATACTGCACTAAAAACAGTAATACCCAACACTTCAAGTGTACACCATTAGGAGACAACATTCTATGAACAAGGATGACAAAGGTAGATGTTTCTTCTGAAAAACGTGGGAGAGGACTAACTGGACCTTCCTATTCTGTACTGTGTGCCGACACGCATGGCAAGCAGGACTGCTTTAATTTCATGGTGAAGTCAAACTGCCATTCGGGGCACCTATAACTGGTATTCAGAAGGACATATACTTGTACACTATTAGAACAAACTGTGTATTCAGTACTAGTGTTATTTCTTAAAGGGGTTGGCTCATCTCATACACTAGTAGTAATATAGAAAGGATAAGCCCCCAATGTCTCTCAAACGGAGCCCGCAAAGTGAAGGAGGGCGCACCTTGCATGCATGGTCGCCCTCCATTCATTTCTATGGAAGTGCTGAAAGTAGTAGGGCGCTGGCTCAGTAATTTTTTGAAGTCCCATAGATGTGAATGGAGCTGTGGCCCCACTTACACGGTGCAATTCTCAATAATTTCAATGGGCGTGCTTGCTAGGCTATTCTTGGCACTCACATAGAAATTAATGGAGCGCAGCCACATGTGCAAGATTTGTCCTCCATTTTAGAGACAGGTGCAGGTCCCAGTGGTGGGAACAACAGCTATCAGACATTGGGGGCATATGCTAACAATATGCTGCCAATGTATGAAATGGTCCAACGCCTTTGACACTGTACGTTTAAAGTGTTTGGTATTACAGGTTTCAATAGTTTCGTGCTTGAGTGGACAGCATGTTTACTTGCAACTGCATCAATATCAGTATTCTCCCATCCACTCTCATGAAGGGATAGGTCCAATGTGTTTGATTAGTCGCGTTGTCACAACATGCAGCTTATACCCCAGCCCTTCATAGTCCTCACCTGTAACAGCAGGGCCATGTGTTGTTTAGCAAATTCTTTGCTCTGTATCGCACAGCATCCGATACACAAGACGGCCATGTTTCTCACAGAAGGATGAACATTGGTTATGCCTGGCAGGATCTGGGTCAAAGCAAAAAGCCAGTCAAACAAAGAACCACATGTAGACAAAACCATTATGGAAATTGCACTTCTCATTGCAGGTTAGGGGCAGATGGATGGTAACATGACTGCATAAGATTGGGTTTGTAGTCTCTTACTATGGAGACAAATTGGTCTGTATAGGAACTGTGTACATATTAAGCAGGACTACTGGCAAATTGCTTTGTTAAGGCTACTTTCACACTAGCGTTTTATAATTCTGGTATTGAGTTCCGTCATAGGGGCTCAATACCGGAATAAAACGCTTCAGTTTTGTCCCCATTCATTGTCAATGGGGACAAAACTGAACTGAAGACAACAGAATGCTCCTGAAAGCATTCCGTTCCGTCTTCAGACCGGAGAACAAACCGCAGCATGCTACGGTTTTCTCTCCGGTCCAGGCATCCGCACCAAGACGGATCCAGAATGACCCCCAATGCAAGTCAATGGGGACGGATCCGTTTAGTGTGACAATGGTGAACGGATCAGTCCTCTATTGACTTTCAATGGAGTTCATGACGGATCCGTCACCTGCACACATACAGACATACACAGAAATATACAAATACACACACATACTTACATGCTCCCGGCAGGTCTCCACAGTACAGGAGCAGGACGGCGCACACATAGGACGATTCCACCCGGCGCCCAGCAGAGGGCTCTGTGGGGAATCGTCCTATGTGTGCGCCGTCCTGCTCCTGTACTGTGGAGACCTGCCGGGAGCATGTAAGTATGTATGTGTATATGTCTGTGTGTGTGTGTGTGTCTGTACTGTGTGACATGTGTGGGGCCAGAGCGCGGTTCCGGCCCCACACAAGTCCCTGCGGCAGCACGGATCCGGTGGCACCCTTCACCTGCCGGACTCGTGCTGCCGCTAATGTGAGAGAGGCCTTAAATGGTTGGAAAACCAGAAAAGTGGTTTCAAAGGTGGTTCATCCCCTTATGTAAACGGATATTCTGATTTCAGCAAAATAAGGCTATTTATTGTATCAGAGAGATCAATGTACTTTCTTTATCAGTTCTTGGTTTTCAAGATCTTTGTTTGCAGTCATTCAATAGAAGACTACATTGTTGACTTCCACTGGCTGCTCTGCAGTGAATAGAACAGGGGTGACCAACCTGCAGCTCTACAGATGTTGCAAAACTACAACTCCCAGCATGCCCAGACTGCCTACAGTTATCAGCCTACAGCAGGGCATGGTGGGAATTTTAGTTTTACAACAGCTGTAGAGCCGCAGGTTGGCCATCCCCGCAATAGAGGATCAGTAAGCAAAGACATGTCTGTGAGAGAGCGACCAAGCATGTGTGACCAGCAGCACTCTGCTTGTTAGGAGGACCTGTATATTGTTATGCACCAATGTTCCCCAACACTGAGAGAAGGGAGGGGGAGAGCAGAAAGAGCTTGTGCTTGTTAGATTCTGCAGCACCAGCAACTAGATGAAGGACTTACATTTTTTTACTTTTTTGTTCATATAGCTGTAAGAGGGCTTGTTTTTTTTTTAGAGGACAAGTTGTAGTTTGTAAGGACACCATTTAAAATTGCACACAATGTACTGGGAAGCTAGAAAAAAATTAATGGGGTGGAGTTGGAAAAACAACTGTGCCAATGTTTTACTGGTTTTGTTTGTATAGTGTTTGGAAGAATGAAACGTTGCAGTCAGTAGGGATTCAGCAACTTGGAAAATGTTTGCATTACCATATTCTGAAACCTGTTTTATATTTTTTGTGGGGAGATCTGTCATTTCTAGTGATACCATTTTGGGGCATGTCTCACTTTTGGTCACTTTTTATCCATTTTAGGGAGGCAAAGCAGTAAAAAAAAGGTAAATTGGCCATTTGTAATCTATTAAGGAGTTCAACGTATGGGTTAAATATTTTTAGATTTTAAAAGTTCGCCATTTTCAGATGCAGCAATATCAATGCTTTTATTTAAAATAATTTATAATAATGCATTTATGTAAAATAAGAAAAGGGAAGTCATTTGAATTTGTCATTTTTTTAATATATATTTTACTTTTATTAATTTTATTGTTGGCCCCATAGGGGACTTGAACATGCACTCATTAGACTGCAACTACCATAAACTGCAATGGCTTACCATTGCAGTCTATGAGAAAATCGGTGTTTCCGTTAAGCCGATGTGTTAAATATCCATGATTGGAGCCTGTTTCCAATCACAGACACTGCTGGCAGTTCCTGAGTGGGCGCCATTTTTAAGGACCCAACAAGTGCTGTACATGTATGGTGGATATTGGAAAGGAGGTTAAAGAAGAACTCCCGCAAAACATTTTATTCCATGTCCTGCTACAAATGGACATGATGTTATCTGTAGTGAATGTCATTTTGTTACCAGTAGCTGAATTTTTGAGTTATATCATCCTGAAGTTTCTGATCTGTGTCATGTGACTAGGAATTAGACCCACCAACTCACACAGCATCCTATGTGTGGACAGGAAGTCTAATTCTCTATGTATTTCTACGGGAGCCTCACTTTCAGTCTCATAGGAATGAATAGAGAAGTGACTGGCTTCCTGTCCTGGGTCAGTTGGAGGTCAGGGAGTTGGTCACATGATCCAGATACAATAAGAAGAGAGTGGGGACTCTCAATTTCAGCCTCTGATAAGAAAATGACAATCACTACAGATTATATCATGCACCTTTCTAACAGGTCAGAGAATAAATTTTTTTGTCGGAGTTCTTCTTTAATGAAAATTACTTGCTAAATTTTTTTTATATAGAAAGCAAATGAAAAGTCAAAAAACAAGTGCACACGTGTCCATTTAAATGCAAAGCTGTTGATATGTATGATATAAATGAGAAGCAATTAGCCACTATTCATAGCGTAGTCAATTATCAATCTATTTTACCATCCGAAATCCTCTACATTGCATCTGTACAATGGTGATATCACACCTATGCAGAGACAATTATTTCTTACTGTACTTATCAAAGCCGGTGACCCTGCCAGTGCCCAAACACTTACCAGTGACTGAATGATCTCATTCATTGTCCCTCCGAGTCCTTTAGAGAGGGAGATATGCTTTAGCAGTTCATTGCACATGATCAGGCACTTCAGAAGAGTTTCAGGGTCATTCTATAAGAAGAAAAATAGCATCAAGTCTGCAACTACAGTTCAAAGACACTGGCAAGGGAAAAAGAAGTGTCTCAAACCTTTTCCACACGGACTTCTTTAAGTTCTGGCTCCTCTACCTCTTTAATCAGTTGGGCTTTTAACTTCTCCAGTTCTGCCACTTTCTCCTTTAATTCGGAGGCGCGGCTGAAGTCCTGGGCATTGATGCAGTCTTCTAAGGCTTGTTTGGTTTCGATGAGTTGCACTTTTACCTCTGCAATCTGCGTTATGGAACACACACATTTAATGTACTGTGAGATCTCGTCTGGGTTTGTGCTGGAGACTGATTTTGGTAAAAGAGTTTTCCAGGGTTATGTAATTGATTGCCTTTGTGTTGGTGTCTGATCTGTGGGGTCTGACCAAGCAGGCATTGCTGGAGCATCGGGGCCCCTTCACTGCAGTGGTCTATATGAAGCGATATCCAGCATACTTCACAATCCTCCGATTAGTGGGGGAATCAGAGGTAGGAAAGACATCAATGCTCAGTCCTAAGAATAGATCATCTTATAGCTCAGAAATCCTATTTAAAGTACTGTAGATCCTCAGCTCAAAACACAAAAATGGTACGAGTCAGGAATGGTTAAAGGGGTTGTCCACCCATTTACAAAATGATAGCCTATGCTTAGAAGAGGCAATCACTGTCTGATCAGCAGGGGTATACACACCTTGCACACAGACCACTCAGTTATTCTGCAATAGATGAAACTGATTATGGCAGCACTACGACCATTCACTTCAATGGGAGTAGCACTACAGTACCCAGCTCACTCCACAGCGGACAGAGCTGTGCAGTTTTGGTGCTGGAGCTACTGTAGAACAGCTGATCAGAGGGCGTGCAATTTTCACACTGGCCACTAGGCCTAAAATATGTTGAAGGGAGTGTCGCCTACTTTGAGTGTTTTAGACCGCTCATATCACGATTTAGCACAGTTGCCCAACATAAAAATAGCGTCTGTATTGTGTCTTTCATATGTTCACAAAAGGAAAAAAAAAACACTTTATAACTACATGCAAATTAGGGCCCGAAAGTGCCCTGGGGCGGAGTTATGGTCGCAAGTACCCAGATAACCGCTCCCCTTGGCCCGCCCTCCTCTATTTTTTTTATTCATCCTCCTCCTCTGGTTTAGATTTCATACAAGCGCCTGTCACCGCCAGGCCTGCCCATTCGCATCAATGACTCTACCCATAGTGGACAGAGCAGTGCGTATGCACCGGCCCATCGGTGATCGCCGCTCGCTTGAGATCCATACCAGATAAGGAGGATGAATAAAGAGAGGAGGGTGGGCCAAAGGAATCCAGGGGGAACAGTTATGTGGGCACTTGCGGCCATAACTCCGCCCCTGAGCACTTGCAGGCCCTAATTTACATATCGTTATAAAGTGATTTTTCCCCCATTTGTGGACACGTGAAAGACAATACAGGTACCATTTTTATGTTGGGCAACTGTGCTAAATCGTGATATGAGCGGTCCAAAACACTCAAAGTAAGTGACAGACTCCTTTAAGACTTTCTGTCTTGAGAGCAGCCACATTGGCCACAGACACAAACAGGAGCTGACCCCATTGACATCTAAGCGAGAGTTTTCTAGGCATGCTTTGTGACCTGTACAAAGGTCAGGAGAGGTGAGATAAGATGTGATACCACAGATTGTGAATGGTGGACCTCGTTTTATCTATAGAGAGGCGTTACTAGTCATTGTAATCCTGCCTGTGGTGATAATGATAATGACTACTGAAAAATTACCTGTACTGGACAGGAAATTATGACCTACTATTGGTCCTAGTGGCCAGTGTGAATATTGCAGGCTTAGATATAGCTAGATCAGGAGTGGCCAACCCGCGGCTCACGAGCGGCTCGCAGGGGAGCGGCACGGCTGCCATTACTTTGTGGCTCGTAGGGCACAGGGGAGCGGCGCTGGAGCTCACCTCTGCCCTTGCTCTGTAACATAGTAACATAGTTTATAAGGCCGAAAAAAAGACATCTGTCCATCCAGTTCAGCCTGTTTTCCTACAAGTTGATCCAGAGGAAGGCAAAAAAACCTGTGAGGTAGAAGCCAATTTTCCCCACTTTAGGGGAAAAAAATTCCTTCCCGACTCCAATCAGGCATCAGAATAACTCCCTGGATCAACGACCCCTCTCTAGTAACTAACTCAGGGGAGCGGCCGCTCACCTCTGCCCTTGCTCTGTGGATCGCAGGGGAGATAACTCTGCTACTTGGCTCCTCCCAGCTGCGCTTTCAACCTGACGTGCACAGCGCCCTGTAAGTGGAAGGTCCGCGCTCTGACCTGGCGCTGTGCAGGTCAGGTCACTGAGGAGAGAGCGCCAAGGTCAGAACGGCAGGCAAGGTAAATGCCTGGAAGAGAGCAGTTATTTTATTAAAGTACTGATATTGGGAGTCTTATCTGACATGGGGGCAGTATGAGCTCAGATAAGACCCCCAAATCCTCATCAGACCCACAAAATAAGCCCCCCCCCATCCACCCCCAGTGCTCATATCACACATCAAAAGTCAGACACCCCATGGTCAGATCTCCCTTATGACAAATCCCCCATGATCTCAGCACATAAGGAGGGGGGGGGGGTCATCTGAAAGGGTTTAAATAGTCTTTTAAATGTTTGATAAGTCAATTGCAGTAATACTGTCGTGTGTGCATGCATATTTGTGTAAATGTATAGCTTGTGGCTCTTTTTTTTTGTGGCTGTGTGTGTCTGTAAGGTTGGCCAGATTTTAGAATATATATATTCCCTCATGTTGGAAACACCAACAATTCTAAAAATATATATATATTTAACATAAAAATGTGATTTAAACAATAGGCCATTTTCTGATTACGCATTCCGTTTAACATAGGTTTTCATTGGTGCGATGCCGGAAAGCAAGATCCTAAGATTTTTCAGAACAAAGGGGCTGAACAGAATACCTCTTTCTGGCTCTTGTTTGAGAGGATTAGCAGTACATGAGCTAAAGACTTTCTATGGCCGATTCAATTAGTTTATTCAAGTGATCGGTGGGGGTCTCATCACCCCCAAATCAAACACTTCTGACATGATCATCATGTTTCACCAAGAATAAAAACTCTGGAGACTGCACCCAAAATCTTCTCTATTTCTATAAATAAGTGAAAACCCAACTTGCCTTCACTTGCAGTTTTCTAGATTCGGCAACATCTGCTGGGTTATCCACTGTGACAATTGGCTCTCGGAGCTCTGAAATTATTTCTGCTACCTGTTAATCATTAAAAAAAAGTGTTAGTGTAATAAAAAAAATAAAAAAAAAAAAACACGTCAACGGGATTGTGTAGTGACCCAATCTCGCCATTCAAGATCAGATTGGTGACAGAAGAGTAAATCAATCACATTCAGAAATCTACTCATGCATATGTCTTCTGCTAGGAATTTCAGCAGTGATGCATAAAACGTATTGCTGCATTGACCCAGAAAAAAAAAAAGTACATTTCTATAAAAGTAGATAATTTTAGACAGGTAAAAAGGGATATATAATGTCCAATTATAAATCTAACAATTTTGTCATAAAGAAGAAAGCAACAAGAAGGAAGAAAATGCTCAATTCAAGTTAGAATAATAATTATAAAATCAAAACCCTGGAAACCAACAGTACTTGGCCTGGCAGTACAGAGGGCCTAAGGGTCGGGTCACTGAGTCAGACACTCCATGTTCCACTACATGGTCTGTCCATGAGGCATCATATCTGGACCTAGAAGCAATGCTTCTAGAGCAGTGACTTTCAACCAGTGTGCCTCCAGCTGTTGCAAAACTACAACTCCCATCATGCCCAGGCAGCCTACAGCTATCAGCCTACAGAAGGGCATGGTGGGAGTTGTAGTTTTGCAACAGCTGGAGGCACACTGGTTGAAAATCACTGTTCTAGAGGATAGTACCTGTTATCTGAAATACAATAGTGCAAGTAATGGAGCCATTAAACAGACTCCTACAACCGCTCCATGCATGGACCCTGAATACGGAGTAACTACCGTGAATACTGGAATAAAAATAGAAGTGAAATATTTTTGGGGTGAACTGTGGGAACAAAGACATGTTAATATGCAGAAACTGAAATATTAAAGTGGTTGCCTTTGTCAGTAAGTTGCATTTATGATGTAGAGAAAGTTAATACAAGGCACTAATACTAATGTATTGTGATTGTCCATATTGCTTCCTTTGCTGGCTGGATTCATTTTTCCATTTCATTATACACTGCTCGTTTCCATGGTTACAGACCACCCTGCAATCCATCAGAGTTGGTTGCGTGCACATAGGCTGGTGCTTTTTCCTATGTTGTGCAAGCACCACCACCACTGATGGTTTGCAGGGTGGTCTGTAACCATGGAAACGAGCAGTGTATTAACTTTCTCTACATGATAAATGCAACTTACTGAAGTGAGACAACCCCTTTAAGACTCCCGGCCATGTAAAAGTTAACAGATACGCAATACAGGAAACATACAAATCATGATGGGTTTATACTCAAAAAGAACAGACTATAAGCGACGTGCTACATACGGTTAGAATCCTGCGGTCATCGTCGTTCAGAATATTAAGTAAGATTTCCACCAGGGAAGATATGAAGGATGTCGGAACATTAGGCATGATGAGTATCTCCTGTAAGACGGAGAGAAGACGTTTCCTATGGAGAGAGGATAGATTCAGTAAATATTTGTTCCAACATTCAACTTCCCATGAACCCTGCACTTGTCATGGTCTGGAAACAGATGCTGCACATTGCAATGGAGATTATCACTGCTCATCGCCCATGAGCCTCTTCTGAGGTATGGTGACTGGCATTTAGGTTCATGGGACCACTGCTAGACACGTGGAAGCAACCCACAGACCAGTCTAGAAGCAACGCAGCAGATTTACCAATGCTGTTGAATATTTAGTGAGTGTAAACAAAGAAAAGACAGTGTAAAGATCGGCCAGATTTATCAAAGTGGCGCTGGATGATAAATCTGCCATTGTCGGCTCCCGCCATCACCGGATGTTTGGGGCAGTGGGGCGGGGAGATGCAGTGGTGGCCGCATAGGGATCTGGAGGAACGTGGGTGCCAAAGAGCAGGTAAAATATGCTTTAGAGGAGGGGCCCAGGCAATCTGGGGGTCATTATAGGGATTGGATAACCCCTTTAATACAAGGCACTTACTAATGTATTGTGATTGTCCATATCCCCTCCTTTGCTGGCTTCATTCGTTTTTCTATCACATTATACACTGCTTGTATCCAGGCAATGACCACCCTGCAATCCAGCATCAGTGGCCGTGCTTGTACACCATAGAAAAAAGTGCCAGCCTATGAGAGCTCTAAGGTCTCATACACCAGGCTGGCACTTTTTCCTATAGTGTGCAAGCATGAGCACCACTGATGGATTAGTGTATAATGTGAGGGAAAAATGAATCCAGCCAGCAGTGGAAACAGTATGGACAATCACAACACATTAGTAAGATCCTTGAATTAACTTTCTCTACATTATAAATACTATTTGCCTTTAACTTTTAGTTTGGACACCCATTGCCACATCTTAAGCGACGCCCATTACCAATAGATCACATCCCACTCCTGCTAGTCAGCAGCCCCTTGTCTGATGAGGTGAACAAAAAGGGTCTAAAACACTTACTTAGGCCTTATGCACAGGACCGTTGCCATATTGCGGCCCTGCAATGTACGGGAAGTGGCTGTATGCACCCCACATCACGGATGTGGACCCATCCACGCCCCCTTTCTTTGCCGGGCTCCTGCTATCTGCTCTCTCCCTGGATTCCTTCAGATAAAACATTAACCCCTTCAGCCAGAACACACTGAGGGCTCAAGGCTTCACAACAAATAGTAAATGCAGCAGTGAGAGGAGACAAATGCTGGACAAGGAGCTATAGAGGAATTGTACAAGAACAGGTAGGGAGAATTTCCTGTGTGTATCAGCAGTGTCATTGTACAGCTGGGACTTGTAGTCCTACACAAACAACATGCTGCTGAGTATTCCAGCAGGCAGACATGTCACTCAGCACTTGTATTCATTCCCTTTGCAGGGGGGGGGGGGGCTGAGATTGTTGTTATTGCAGGTAAACAAAGGCCAGAAGAGAACCAGGGAAATTAGGAAATATGGATTTTTCTTGCCTAAAACTTGCTGAACTTAGTTATATATTGCTACCCATCAGATTTACAGTGCTATATTTTTTTTTTCCATAACTTGGACAACCCCTTTAATCTCCCACATTATGCCCGATACCAATTACGACTACTTATCGCTTCCCCAAATAAACAAACTGGAACCTAAAACTACTGCGGGGTGTCAAAATGAAAGATCCCACCAAACTTCAGCTATTTTTCCCCAGACCACAGTGGTTACAGGTAGCCTTGAATTTCCCCATGAACTACTTTTGATGAAAATGAACCATTTTGTTTAGCCAATATATTGCAAATCTGCATATTCTGAAGCGTCTCCAATGATACAGAAACATATTAGAGCACATAGTGTGTGAGTGTGCTGCTCTTACCTATGCAATAGGTTCCAGTATACCATGATTCTACACAGCCAGCTCCTCTACTGGAGACAGCGTCATGGATGGCATACTGTCTGTGAAGCCATTAACATGTAGAATCTGCTACGCAATGTATGTAGAAAGACAGTAACTGTGCACGCTCCGATATGAAGCTACACTTCTTGCAGACTTTATACAACTGGCAGAGTATCAGTAATGTACCTCATCTCAGCAGATGCAGAACATGTATTGGACCTGCACAGATCATTTCAAGTCACAGAAGAACATAATGAACTTGTGGAAAGGTAAAGTGACATAATACCCAATGAACTACGGTGACCTACCTCCCTCCCTCCTCGCTGGTATCCAGGCAGCCTATTATGTGAATCAGTTGCTGGCCTATGAATGCTTTAGTCATCAGATCTTCAATCTTCGTCATGTCTGCCTTCTCCTCCTCGGTGAGAACAGGGAGCGTTCGAAGGTAACTACAGTAAAAACAGACATCAGACGTGTGACTGGAGCAATCAATATCAGAACATAATAGAACAAACACCTTTATAAAATATTAAGTACTAATAGTATAGAAATAGAAGAACCAATGCGGGTAAGTTCACATACACAAGTCAGTAAAAAAAAAAGTACTGCTGCATGCACCATTATCTTATCCATCAGAATAATGGACACCTTAACAGAAACAGACAGACCCCTTTACAGCCAATATTGTCCATGTACTTGTGCTAAATCTGTTTTATTATAGTCTGTAATGAAGAAAAATAAAATTTTAGGACAAGAACTGAAAAAAACTACCGTATAGTTCACCCTATAAGAAGCACATTTTTTTCCCCCCAAAGTGGGAGGAAAATGTCAGTGCGTCTTATGGGGCAAATACTAATGAGCGCTTCCATGAGGACTGGGAAGCGGGAAGTGAAGTGCTCCCCGGGCTCTGTACTCACTGCTTCCTGATGTTCTTCTGGAAGCTCCTTACGCTGTACTGTGATCTGCGCACAACGTGAGGACGTCGGCGCTCTGTGAGCTCACACTGTGCGACACCGGACCATAGCACAGCGCAGCAGGGAGACCAGGAAGAGTGCTGGATGTTAGAAGGGATGGCCGGAGCAGCAGAGGTAAGCTTTTTGAGTTTTTTTTTGTCTTCTCCAAGCGAGTTTTATTAACAATGGAGGCTCTGAGCTAAGGTCTGATTAAAGGGGTTGTCCGGGTTCAGAGCTGAACCCGGACATACCTTTCAATTCAGCCAGGCAGCCCGCCTGAACAGGGCATCGGAGCATCTCATGCTCCGATGCCCTCCTTTGCCCTGCGCTAATTAGTGCAGGGCAAAGGCATTTAGCCCGGTTCCGGTGACATACCGGGCTCTGCCAGGCGGAGGCTTCCGCCCGGCAGTGAGCCCGGTGACGTCACCGGCGCTGATGGGCGGGCTTTAGCACTGCCCTAGCCAGTAGAACGGCTAGGGCAGCGCTAAAGCCGGCCCATTACAGCCGGTGACGTCACCGAACTCACTGCCGGGCGGAAGCGCAGGGCAAGGGAGGGCATCGGAGCATGAGATGCTCCGATGCCCTGTTCAGGCAGGCTCCCTGGGTGAATATAAGGGTATGTCCGGGTTTCAGCTCTGAACCCAGACAACCCCTTCCTTTAACATTGTGGGGATTATCTGAGGTCTAATGAAAAATATTTTTTCTTCTTATTTTCCTCCTCTAAAACCTAGGTGCGTCTTATAGGGCAAAAATAAGGTACTTTTCTCCCATCAGTAAATTTTTATTGGTTTATAATATATTTTAAAGTTACATTACTTTCTTGAGTAGCTAAGTTGTAGAGTATTAATTTGTAAATATGAAGAATAATTTGTCGATATAACATATTTGATTTTGAATTGTAATTATATATATTTGTGAGTATACTATTTATATGTTATTAGCGACAAATTATTATCTAAGTCCTTAGAATATTCAAATAGCATTTAGTGTAACAGAAGGGATGGGGGTGGGTTGGACATGCCGATATGAATTATTAAATGGCTAAATATATCAGGGCTGTGGAGTCGGAGTTGGTGTCCATTTTGGTGGAGTCGGAGACGGTATAAAATGGACCGACTCAGACTCCTAAAATACATAATGAATTAGTACATTTAGTTCAATGCAGTTGTGCTGAATATATTTTCATAAGAATTCATAAGAATTTTTCATAAGCACCTCTGCTACAGATCAGAGGAAAAGGCACTGGGAAGGAATGGCTGCACCCATCTCAGATCTGCTAGAGAAAATAGGATTAAAGAGGTTTCCTCACTAGTTACAAAGATTAGCTTTCAACATAAAGGGACAGTTAAAAGAAGACATTTTCTAAATACATTGGTCAGTCATGAACTATAGACAGTTCAGCAGGTCTCTCACTGTACACAAGTTTCTATGGTAACCTGCAGACCAGAAATACTGTTATCTGATTGGCTGAGAGCAGTGAAGAATGATGAGCTGAGTGATTACCTGCAGTAAGCAAAAAGGTACAAGTGTTGAGGATTGAGAAACATGGCTTTACCTGTAATTGTGTTAGAGATCACAATCTCCTGCTCTGTCAGAGTAAGTTAATATATGCTAATAACTGCTAGAGACCCACCCACAGCCTGAGGATACAAAGTGAGTGCAAACTGCCTGTCAGCCAGTGAATCAACGTGCTGAGAAAACCCCTTTAAGCCAAGTACGTCTTAGTCTACCTAGACTTTCAATAAACTATGCATAAATCAATTGTCCAGTGCATGCTTTTTTTGTCATGACATATCTGTACTATTGATTTATGCAAAGTTTGTTTAAAGTTATCGCTTCAACATGCGCCATTTATGAGGGAGTCGGGGCTTTGGCTTACCGACTCCACAGCTCTGAAATATATAATTATACATAAATATTAAATATAATTAAATACATAAACATATGCATGTACGCATAAATACATATACACATACATGAATCTCTGAAAAATAAGGTACTTTACCTGAGCAAATACTCTATATAGACAGCTGGCTCAGGTAGAATCTTTTCTAATGCAGCCTCCCCCTCATCGCCTTTTGACTTCAGGTATTCACAAAGTGCCTTCCAATACAACACATTTTCTGGACCCAAATTGTCCAAGGGGATCAGTTTCCTAGGAAAGAAAAACAAATCTGAAAACCCAACACAGATTTGCAAATGTACTGTGCTGTGAAGGCGCAACAGCAGAGAGAAAAAAAAAACTTCAGTCCTAGGTTCAGTTTTCCATAATGCGATACCGTTATATAGTAATAAGCACACTAACCAACTTCCATGACACACCGGTGTATAACCTGATAAAACCTCACTGAGAAATATGGTCGTGTGTGAGGGCGTTTTCACTTGACACTTTTACAGCTTTGCCTCGTCCGCTCTTATACTCTTTTTACCCTCATTTTTTAAGCCGGCTTGACTTGAGGTCGTCCAACTTTTAGACATTGATGATCTATTTTCTGGATTGGTCAGGGATATCAGATTGGCCTACTGAAATCAGACATACAACAATGGACGAAGCCAGAAGCAGAAGGCTCAGTCACTGTGCATGCTGGTGGACTGCAGCTCAGCTCCCCTTCAGGAGAATGGCAATGAAGCTGCAGTACACGGCATGACCTCTACACAGTGGAGGGAGCCTTCTACTTCTGGCTCCTTCCACAGTTGTGTTTCGGCACCGTGGCTCCTGCGAACAGGTGATTGGGGGGGGTACTGGGGGTCAGATCCCATCTGATATTGATGACATCCATCTGGTGGATCTCATCAATATCTAAAAGGACTTGCGCCACAATATTAAGTACCTCCTCTTCACAGGATAGGGGATAAGCTTCTTCCTGGTGGGGGACCCGTGTGCCAGTATGAATGGAGCGGCAGGTCGCGCATGTGCACTGCTGCTCTTTTCATCTTTATGGGACTATTGGAGGTACCCTGATATCTCCTAAAGAGGACGCATTGGAGTGATAGCGCACATGCTCATCCTGCCACTCTTCTTTCTGGACCTTGAGATCCCCTTTCTCATGATCGGTGGTGCTTTTGGGCCTTCAATTACAGTGAAGAACTGGCCATGTGTGATCACTCTCCATAAGTGTAAGTCCAGACAGCAGGTTTGTTGCAGAAATATCAGCATTTGAATGGAGGCACTTTCTGCTGAACATTAGGGTTGCAGCGGTAACCGGTTCCACGATATACCACGGTATTGGAATGCACGGTTATCAAACCGTGGGCATTTGCTTATTACCGGTAAAAGGTGACCCTGCTGAGAAACTCATCCGCGCATGCGCAATTCCGCTCCGTTTCAGCTAATTAAGAACACAGCGGTAAAAATGGCAGAGCGTGCAGATTTAACAAGTCAGCAGTGTGGGACTACTTTGGATACCCACCAAATGCACGCGAGGATGGAAATCCAATTTGTAAGCAATGTGGTCGTAAAGTGGCAGCTAAAGGAGGGAATACCTAAAACCTGTTCTCCCATCTCGAGAACACCACCCCACTGTGCAGCTTAAAGTAGGTGGCCTTTATCATTTTAACCCCTTGGCGACATGATAGGAGTGGAGTGGACGTACCGGTACATCCTGGGCGCGAGGTAGTTCACGCTACAGGGCGCACTGGTACGTCCTGCATGTAAACGCCCGCTGCGCAGTGCAGCGGGGTTTACATGCTGCGATGGCGGCTGTTAAACACAGCCAGCCATCCACAGTGAAGGCCTCGGGGGAGCCGTGCTCCCCCCATAATGGCGATCACTGTGATTGGCTAGTCTGTTCAGACTAGCCAATCACAGGATACGGGGGCCGGCTGTAGGGATCAGATCCTGTAAAGGTAATCCAAAAGAGCCCCGTCCCCCCCTCTCCTTCCCCAAACTGTATTTTTCATTTAACCCCCCCCCCTCAATTTCCAGGATGGCCGAGCGGTTGAAGCAGAGTGTCAGCTTCAGACTGCCAGCGATGTCGGCCGTTTAACCCCTTCCATGCCGCGGTCCATAAGGAACACGGCATGGAAGGGTTGACAGGGAGGGCGCTCCCTCCCTCTCCCATCGGGCGCTGCAGCAGCGCTCCGATGGTGGGGCCAGTGAGAGGGAGAGTGTGATACCATGATAACCGTAATACCGCGGTATTTACTGAGACAGTTATCATACCGTGAAAATTTCATACCGTTGCAACCCTACTGAACATACAAGAATGAAATGGTCGTGTGGTATTGTGTCCCATTGGGAATGAGGCCCAGCATCTTGCTGTAAAGGGAACAGCATCACAGCCCCAGTCAAGTGAATAGGACCAGCGGCAGCTCCCTGCACAGCAGTGCCCTAGAAGTAGACTCACATCCTAGAAACATGACATCACTTTTTAAGATGGGAATAACCCTTTAAATAGCTATACCAAGGCTACTCAGAATTGCAGAAATCATGCAATGTCCATTAGGAGATTCTAGATTTTGTGTGGTTTTCACAAGAAAGTGACCACAGAAGTGACTGTTCTCTACTTGCCTGTAAGTGTTCAAAAACAAATAGTAATTAAAAGGGGTAGTCCGGTAAAGTAACTTAATTAAAAAAAAAAAAACTGCATTAAGGCTGCAAGCTGTGACCCAACCAGAACCCACACCTCTACATATAACCAGAACCCATACCTGTACATATAACCAGAGCTTCATTTTACCTTGCATCCATTTGTCTAGCTCCTGTGTGAGCCTGCAGCACACTGAGTATCATGTCTCCTGATCTTCCCTCACAAAACTACAATCCCCACAATCCCTAGCTTTCCTAGTGTTGATGATTACTGATTGGCTGCTTGATATTCCAGTCCGGTAACGCCCCCTCTACTCAGTAATCAGCAGCACACTAACACTTAGCTAGAGAATTGATAGCAACACACTGAGCATGCTCGACCTAACAAATGCTCAGAACTGCAGGTCGATGCCATGGTAACTTATGAGAAAACATAGTGGGTAGCAGAGGAAGAAACCACTTTTATAACTACTGAAGGTAAATATGTGAAATTGACATTATATTAGGTAATTATTGATGATGAGTTAGTCTAAAACATGTTATATTTATGGTAACCTGAATACCCCTTCAAACCTTAATTAAGGGAGTTTTCCAAGATATTTTAGCTGATGGCCTATCCAGTATCTCATCAGTGGCGAGACACCCGTGACCCCCACTGATCAGCAGTTTGAGAAAGCACCGGCATTTGCAGTAACTGCAGTACCAAGCACAGCCGCTATAAAATGTACGGCACAGTGCCTGGTGAGCTGAGCGAAGGCAATGGCGCTACTGCATCAGGTGTCGGACCCCCACCGATCAGATAGGTCCAACAAATGGGACTTTGGATTGTTCAATAGTTAAAATATCTCATTTCACTTTGCATAACCCAATAGTACATGGAACTATAAGAAACTTTGATATATAAACTATAAGAGAAAAATGCCTTGATCTCAAGTTACAAGCACCTTCCCCCTCCTAAACAGTCACTCTGAATTCCATTATGAATCCATCTTGAGAGAGCAAGACAGATTGTCAGCTCACTGAAGGATCAGATAATATTATCCCATAGAGAGGGAAGGACCAGCGGCCAGACAGAAGCAGACATGCTTCAGCAGCTAATATTAGGTTATACCATACCCTAAGTGCTTTATTCACATCTATACTGCTCAGTAGTTATACCTTACCCCAAGTGCTTTATTTACATCTATACTTCTCAGTAGTTATACCTTACCCCAAGTGCTTTATTCACATCTATACTGCTCAGTAGTTATACCTTACCCAGAGTGCTTTATTCACATCTATACGTCTCAGTAGTTATACCTAACCCCGAGTGCTTTATTCACATCTATACTTCTCAGAAGTTATACCTTACCCCGAGTGCTTTATTCACATCTATACTGCTCAGTAGTTATACCTTAACCCAAGTGCTTTATTCACATCTATACTGCTCAGTAGTTAGGGAGCAGAATCTCCTGTTTCTATGTATACTCTATGGTCACCACCAGCTCAGGTACAACTGAGTATTATTATAGCATGCAGAAGGGAAAACATCAAGAAAATGACAGATTCAAATGATATGATGGTCAGATTATAGTGCTATCACTTTCACAAACATATGGCAGCTTATTCTGAAAAGTAATCTGAAACGAGAATGTGTTCTTTAACCATGCAATATGAAAAATTCACCCATCTTTTACCTTTCATCAATGTTATTACACTTCTCCACAAGCTCACTGACAGAGGATAGGGCGAACATGGCATTGAGGGCAGAAACTGCAACTTCTGGAGAGTTTTCCACATCCAGACGGTGCAGCAGCTCCAAGACATTCCCCTCGGTGTACTTCAGCCAGGACTGCAGGAGGTTCTTCTGCATGATTTCTTTCACAGCCTCTGTAAAACACACGTCTGTAATGTGCACATTCATACACAGAAAACGGACTAAGTTCACTCTACAACAGTTCAGAACACCTACCTGATCGGTCGTTCAGCCCCAGCTGCAGGAGGTTAACCCTTTGTGCAATTGTCAGCGCTCTTATATGGACCTTTTCTGCTAAAACCTGTGTAAGGGAGATCAGGAATACACAAGTTACGTGTAAAATGCTTATTGTACAGGGGGGCTACTTCCTATATGCCAAAGACTCAAACAACTCCAGTACCTGGTAGGCAAGCTTCCTCACAAGCTCCTTCACATCCTTGATTCTCCCAACTATTTTTGGCAAAGTCCTGGCAGAGGGAGCGATACAAGACAACACGGCTCTCCGCACTTCTGCGTTCAGATCGTTTTCCAACAAATGCATATAAACTATTAAAAAAAAAGTAATGTTAAGGACCCAATATCAGTATGAACAGCACGGCTGTGGAGTTGGAGTCGGTATTAAATGGACCGACTCCACAAATATATAATAAATTGCGACAGTTAGTTCAATGCAGTATGTGCTGAAAATATTTTCATAAGAATTTGGGAAAATGATTAAATGTCCTATAAATGTCTGTTCTAAATGTCTGATCTAGGCTTTTAGTTGAGATGAATGTGTGCTGCCCTTTATGTGGCTGCTCAGAAGTGAAGCTCCTCCACTATAGATCAGAGGAAAAAGGCGCTGGGAAGGAATGACTGCCCTCATCTCAGATCTGCTAGAGAAAATAGGATTAAAGAGGTTTCCTCACTAATTACAAATATTAGCTTTTAACATAAAGGGACAGTTAAAAGAAGACATTTTCTAAATACATTGGTCAGTCATGAACTATAGACAGTTCAGCAGGTCTCTCACTGTACACAGGTTTCTATGGTAACCTGCAGACCAGAAAGACTGTTATCTGATTGGCTGAGAGCAGGAGTGACCTCACCCCCAAGGAATGATGGGACTGAGATCTGAGCGATTACCTGCAGTAAGCAAAATGTGTTGAGAGGACTGAGAAGGATGGCTTTACCTGTAATTGTGTTAGAGATCACAATCTCCTGCTCTGTCAGAGTAAGTTAATATATGCTAATAACTGCTGGAGACCCCTCCCCACAGCCTGAGGAGACAGAGTGAGTGCAAACTGCCTGTCAGCCAGTGAATCAACCTGCTGAGAAAACCCCTTTAAGGAAAGTACTTCTTAGTATATCTAAACTTTCAATAAACTGTGCATAAATCAATTGTCCAGTCCATGTTCTCTCTGTATGCGTTATGTCTTAGTTTGCTTTTCCTCTGATGTAAAACATCTAGAGCCTTATGTATGAAAACTGTCCCATAGAAACCAATCAGAGCTCCTCTTTCATTTCATATAGTGCTCTGGAGAAATGAAAGGGGAGCTCTGATTGGTTGCTCTGGGCAACAAAGAAAGTCTTAGACCTAGACCGTTTTCATACATCAGGCCCTTAGTGAGCTGTACCCAGAGAAAAGCCTGATACTGGAAGTTCAGAGTAAAATATCTAGTAAAACATATATTACAATTTTTTTTGTCATGACATATCTGTCCTATTGATTTATGCAAAGTTTGTTTTAAGTTATCACTTAAACATGCGCCATGTATGAGGGAGTCGGAGTCGGGGCTTTAGCTTACCGACTCCACTGCCTTGATGAACATGGACAAAATGTACGACCGTTCCGCTCACAGAACTGGCACAGTCTCTATCCATGTTTCTGAGCAGACAAAGCCAAAGTGAAAGCCATTTCGTAGTTTTATTCCGGCCACCTCTCGGCATGTTTGTCGTGCTGCGGCCGGACCTCTGCGGAAGGGTGCACTAACGGAAGCACGGATCCGGCAGGCTGTTCCCCCGCCTGAACAGCCTGCCGCTAGTGTGAAAGTAGCCTAAGGGGTAACCCCACCTTGGATATTATGGTATAACCAAAGGATTTGCCACAAGTGTCTGATAAATGCAGGACCTGCACTATATGGAGAATTGGGGGCTCAGAATCTGAATAGTGAGACAGCCACTGTATCCAAGCATATGAATGGCCAGGTGGTCACATGTGTGTTGGCCCCCTTTGCTTCTATGGACAACCAGCACCCGCCGGGACATCTGGGCCCCTTTCTCCACGTAGGTGCAGGACCCAGAGGAAGGACCTGCATGTATTAGACATTTATGCCATTTCCTGTGGATATTTTATAAAATAGACTCACTTGGGTCAGTTAAACATTGGTCTTATTTGCTGATGGTGTCCTTTTCTAAAAGGCTAATTTTGTAGATTCGTGTGTAGAAGGGTCCAGCGTTTCCCCCTCAGAACTGTGCAGAGAACATATACTTGAATAAGGGTATTTCAGCTTTTTGGTACTGATCATGCAGATATGCATGAGAACCATTTTTACAAAGGCACATAGCTGTAGATCATATAACTAAAACACTGTTTTTCTTTTGTTAATGAGAGGCTTCATTTCAGAGTTTAGACGCTTATTCCAAATATGCAAATTAGGCTTTGGGTGCAACAGTGGTGTCACAGTTGCACCCAAGGCCACTCATCTCATTGCCAGTGCCTTTCTGGCTGCTTTGATTGACAGAGCTAGACAGTGACAAAGCAGAGCCAGGGAGAAGCTGGCCACAGAATGGACCCGAGCATGGCTGCAACCAGAGCAACGGTGATGACCATATTGCACCAAAGCCTAATTTGCATATTAGGAAAAAGTATCATAAATGGGGAATGGAGCTTCGGATCAACAAAAGAAAAACTGTATTTAATCAGCTATGTGTTTATACAAACAGCTGGATGTGGGGGGTCACTGATGACCGATTTCCTTTACTTTCAACGGGCACGCTCCAACAATTGTGTACGGCAAAAGCATAATTGTTGGGCTTCAGCGCGTCCGAGACATCACTCACTTTGCTCCCCTGCTAAAACATCATGTCTGTTCAGAAAAAATCCTGCTCATCTATGCAGGAGTAGAAGAGAGCAGGGTGATGTCAT
This sequence comes from Rhinella marina, assembly GCA_900303285.1. Taxonomy (NCBI): domain Eukaryota; kingdom Metazoa; phylum Chordata; class Amphibia; order Anura; family Bufonidae; genus Rhinella; species Rhinella marina. Next base: position 13,654 of record ONZH01022611.1, on the reverse strand, counting down.
TCTTACCAGTGGTAACTGGGCAGTTCACATCACTTGGATCTTGAAGCCTGGCCAATGCCAGCACTGCCTGGATCCGAACATTGGGGACTCGGTCTGTTACGCGAATAAGCATGGCATCGTGAATCTTATCGAACAAATCATCATCAATCAAAGCGTTTTCAGGCAGGTTTACCAGCAGCTTATAGATGAGCTGGCAAACTCTAAACCGCACTGCCATGCTGTTAGCGGCATGAGACTGAAAAAAAAAAAAAAATCAGAACAGTTAAGAAGTGATTGAAGGTAAAATATTGTGTCCAATACAAAGATAACTCTAGGAATCTGCAGCCATTTTTCTTAGATCACCAGCGCCATCTAGTGGTCATAGAGTTGTAAGACAACATCTGTTCATTTTCAGATACTGAAACTAAAATACCGTATTTTTCGCCCTATAAGACGCACTTTTCCACCCCAAAAGTAGGGGGAAAATGCGGTGCGTCTTATAGGGTGAATACAAGTGAGCGCTTCCATAAGGAAGCGCTCACTTGTACGTAGGGACCCCCATCAGACCTCAGATCAGCCCACCCAGCCACTTATAAAAACCTTACTTACCTGTCCTGCGCTCCACTCTCTTCCCTGCTGGCGCGCACTATGACCTGACGCTGCACGTGTTGGGCTGAGCTGATCTGAGGTCTGATGGGGGCACACTGGGCTGATCTGAGGTCTGATGGGGGCACACTGGGCTGAGCTGAGGTCTGATGGGGGCACACTGGGCTGAGCTGAGGTCTGATGGGGGCACACTGGGCTGAGCTGAGGGTCTGATGGGGGGCACACTGGCTGAGCTGAGGTCTGATGGGGGCACACTGGGCTGAGCTGAGGTCTGATGGGGGCACACTGGGCTGAGCTGAGGTCTGATGGGGGCACAGTGAGATGGTATGGGGCCTTAGTGGGTTGATCTGAGGTCTGTTGGGGTCTAACATGGAGGGCTGATATGGGTGGTCTGATGTGATGTCCTGAAATTTATGGGCAGGATCTGATGAAAAATATTTTTTTCTTATTTTCCTACTCTAAAACCTAGGTGCGTCTTATAGGCCGAAAAATACGGTACTCCTATACAAACATTTATCTTCAGTATCCCGGCCATTGGTCTGAGATTAGAGATGAGCGAATTTCATATTTTGAAATTTGTTTCCGCTTCGTATGGCAGTAAAAGGTGAATTGCGTTATGGATTTCTATGACGGAATGCCTTTGGAGGAATTCCGTTAATCATTCTGTCATAATAGAAGTCTATGGCCTGCATAACGGAGACCGGACGGATCCTTTATGCAGGCCATAGAATTCTAATATAACAGAATGAATAACGCCTCCAAAAGGACTAGAATAGCGTTATGGTCCGTAGTAACGGAATCCATAAAGCAATTCACCTTTTACCAGTGTCGTTACGAGCACGTTCGCTCATCTCTAGTTAGGACTGATTCCAAACTTTTCTCATTTTAAAATAAAACTCACATATTCTGTATAATGAAGAGGTCACTGAAAGGGGTTGCTTCATGACTGTCCTTGTATTACGGGGCCACCACCTCGTCTTGTTAAATTTCTCCGGAAGTTGCCCTTGTAAAATCAGCTGTTTACCAGTGAATAAAAGGTCTTATTCCCACTATATATAGGCTACTGGAATTGAGCTGCAGTATGAACTGCTGGTGGTGCTTGGTCAATGATCACACAACCAAGGTGGTGTAGCCTTCATTTTAGGTTCTACAGCAGGGTGTATGTTGAGGCAAGGTCACATTAATACTGGGTGGCATCTCCGGTAACGGTCACACAGATGCTGGATATCCTCTTGTGGTATGTTGTTCCAAGCTCTTTCTACTTAGATCCATAGTTCAGCTAAGGTGGTTGTCAGCTGCTGCGCATCAGGGATCCATCTCCCCATCCATCTTAGACATTCTCGATGGAGGAGAGATCTGGTGATCCAACTGGCCAGGAGAGCTGCTGGACACCATGATGAGAACGTTGTGTAGTGCTGGCAGCATGTGGGTGATATTTTTGTTAGACTTATTTTATAGCACGATTGACTTGTTTTGGCTGCGTTTGTGGAGCTACCATAACTGTATGTTACCAAATGTCTTATCTGAGTGCATATAATGCGGTGCAGACACTTGTCTCTTCATTCCCTTAGTAATTATAACCGCTGAATTCATTACATGAGGCTACCTACCCCATTCTTAAAGGGGGACACTGATGGCATTCCACTTGGATAAGTCATCAATGTCAGATAGGAGTAGGTCTCAAAGTTGGGACCCACAGCTATCTAGAGAAAGGGGCACCTGAAGTAAAAGAGAGCACACGACACATGGCCTGCTCACCAGAATAAAAGTCCCGAAAATAGCTGAAGCGGTGCATGCTCGTCTGCTCTCTGTTCAATTCAGAGATCCCGTTCTGGAAATAGGTCCCAGAGGTGGGACCCACACATCTGACAGAGATGGTATATCATAGCAATATGCCATCAACGTCCCAGGGGGTACAGACCTGAACCCGGACATACCCACATTTTCACCCAGGCAGCCCGCCTGACAAGAGCATCCCAGCATGTCATGCTCTGATGTGCTCCCTTGCGCAGCGTAGGATCGCGCAGGGCAGAGGTTTTCTTATTTACAATAACACACTGCTAGGCGGAGGCTTCTGCCCGGCAGCGTGTTCGGCAACGTCACTGGCTCTGATGGGCCGGCTTTATCGATTCCCTAGCCATTTTACAGGCTAGGGCAGCATGAAGCCCGCCCATCGGTGCCGGTGACGTCTACGGAACTGCACAAAATTCAGCGCAGTGCAAAGGAGAGCATTGGAGCATGAAATGCTCCGATGCTTGTCAGGCAGGGTGCCGGGGTGAAATTCTGGGTATGTCCGGGTTCAGCTCTCAACCCCTTTAAGGATGTGAATATTGCTATGCAACAGCTCATATATACGCCTGTGCGGACAATGAAAGCCAAAAATTCTTCAATTCTAAGACCCAAGTAGAGAAACAAAGTGTTAGCAAGTAGCAAAAGAAGGGCCTGATGAGCAATCAACTTGAAAAAAGGGGAAAATTCAGCCCAGAAATGCACAGATTGGGGTTTGTCAGCATTCTGTACTAGCAGCGCCCAGGAGAATCCCAATTTTCACTTGACAAACCTGAAGAAACAAATGAGTTGCCATCTACCTGAAGGAGGAAGTTAAAGAGGTAATTCACAGGGGAGTTTTCTTCATCCATTTCTTCCTCTTCCTCACTGCTGTGGAACGATGTCACAAACTTGGCCACAAAGTCCATCACTCTTTCTACTGCAGGTTCCCTCCTGTAGACTATCAAAGGGTACTTCAGGTAATGAATGAATTCCTCCAGGAAAATGGACTTATCTTCCATCTGAAATATAAGACCGTCAGAATACTTAAAGGGGTTCTGCAGTTGTTTAAAACTGATCATCTATCCTCTGGATAAATCATCAGCATCTGATCGGCGGAGGTCCGACACCCAGGACCCCCGCCGATCAGCTGTTTGAGAAGGCAGCGGCGCTGCAGGAGCGCTGCGGCCTTCTCACTGTTTACCGCAGGCCAGTGACGTCACGACTAGTTTCACTGGCCTGGGCGGGGCTAAGCTCCATTCATGTGAACAGAGCTTAGCCCCGCCCAGGCCAGTGATACTAGTCGTGACGTCACTGGCCTGCGGGAAACACAGAGAAGGCCGCGGCGCTCCTGCAGCGCCGCTGCCTTCTAAAACAGCTGATCGGCAGGGGTCCAGGGTGTTAGACCGCAGCCGATCTGAGGCTGATGATCTATCCAGGGGATAGATGATCAGTTTTATAGAACTGCAGAACCCCTTTAAATTCTACTGAATAACAGCATCATGTAAGGCCGTATCAGAGGCCCTTCTCTCCGTCCTACAGAATGTGTTGCCGTATGGTGCTACGTACACCAAAGACATTCTCCCCTAAATCTCCATGCTACGGCATTAACATGGCACAATCTGCCAGAATGTCAGAGGCAGGTACAACTGAGACCCATGGAAATTTATGGGAGCCATATTACAGCTCTGTACTACTCAGAGGGTGTAAGGAGATGTAATACCGTCTTCTGCAATCGCCCACAAAGCCCATTCACACGGGCAGAGGATCAGTACTCGTATAAATGCTCATGCCCAATAATTCCCCCATGTAGAGGTGCTGCCAATGACCTGAAAAACAAGCAAGCGATGATTCGCCAGGTGATCGCAGGTAAGTGCTGCAGGCAGACAAGGACAATGTACGGGGATGAATGATCACTAGAGATGAGCGAACGTGATTGTAACGAGCACTGTACCGCTCGGCTCCCCTGCGCTCACATGGGCGCAGGCATCTGGATCTGTCCTCCTCACCCGACAGAAGCGGATGGCAGCGCCCATGTGAGCGCAGGGGAGCCGAGCGGTACAGTGCTCGTTACGAGCACGTTCGCTCATCTCTAGTGATCACCAGAACAACAATCATTCATCCCTATACAGCCTCAGAGGTTGCACTATATATTTTTTTTCCGGCCTACAAAATATTAAAGCGGACCCGTCACAAAATGCAGTGCAGTCTGAGAGCGCCATGTTAGGGCTGTTTCACGCTAACGGTAAAACAGATCCAGCAGACTGTGTCGGCCGAGAACAGCCTGTCAGATCCATCCGTGAAATCCATCCGGCCCCATAGACTATAATGGGGTCTAGTGGAAATCCAGCTGCAAGCCGGACAAATACCGCTAAATGCAGCAGTTTTCATCTGGCTGCTCCTGACGTGGTCGTGTGCATGAGCGCTAAGGTCTCACAACTTCCTGCTCTTTGCTTTTGAGGGATGCATTTTAGATAATGACTTTTTTAGTCACTTTGGGTACAGTAGTGAGTGCACAGCAATATCCCCGCGATCAGATACAGGACTATGACACAATCAGTTCAGGTCAGGGGGGCTGCGGCCAAAACACGGATAGGGTCTCAATAATAGGGTCTCAATAACGGGAGAAACCGCTTCCATTTTGTCCCCATTCATTGTCAATAGGGATAAACTGAACAGAACAGAGTGCACCAGTATGAATTCTGTTTCATTTAGTTGCGTCCCCATCGCGGACAGAATAACACTGCAAGCTAGAGCTGGGCGATATGGCAAAAAAAAAAATCTCGATTTTTAAAAAATTTTTTGGACGATTCACAATTTTAATCTCGATTTTCTTATGTTATTAAAAATATAAAAAAAATAAATAAAAAAAGCCCATTGTGCCCCCATCAGACCCCACATCAGCCCATTGTGCCCCCATCAGACCTCAGACTAGCCCACAGTAGTGCCCCCATCAGACCTCAGATCAGCCCACAGTAGTGCCCCCATCAGACCTCAGATCAGCCCACATTAGTGCCCCCATCAGACCTCAGATCAGCCCACAGTAGTGCCCCCATCAGACCTCAGATCAGCCCACAGTAGTGCCCCCATCAGACCTCAGATCAGCCCACATTAGTGCCGCCCCATCAGACCTCAGATCAGCCCACAGTAGTGCCCCCATCAGACCTCAGATCAGCCCACAGTAGTGCCCCCATCAGACCTCAGATCAGCCCACAGTAGTGCCCCCATCAGACCTCAGATCAGCCCACAGTAGTGCCCCCATTCCAGACCTCAGATCAGCCCACAGTAGTGCCCCCATCAGACTCGATCAGCCACAGTAGTGCCCCCATCAGACCTCAGATCAGCCCACAGTAGTGCCCCCATCAGACCTCAGATCAGCCCACAGTAGTGCCCCCATCAGACCTCAGATCAGCCCACAGTAGTGCCCCCATCAGACCTCAGATCAGCCCACAGTAGTGCCCCATCAGACCTCAGACTAGCCCACAGTAGTGCCCCCATCAGACCTTCAGATCAGCCCACAGTAGTGCCCCCATCAGACTCAGATCAGCCCACAGTAGTGCCCCCATCAGACCTCAGATCAGCCCACAGTAGTGCCCCCATCAGACCTCAGATCAGCCCACAGTAGTGCCCCCATCAGACCTCAGACTAGCCCACAGTAGTGCCCCCATCAGACCTCAGATCAGCCCACAGTAGTGCCCCCATCAGACTTCAGAACAGCCCACTAGGCTATCATAAGAATAAAATAAAAAAATCCCTTACCTGTCCTGCGCCGCGGCTCCGCTCCAGGTCCGGCACTCCTCAATCTTTTTCTCCCGGCGCTGCATTGTCACCTGACTGCTTGCAGCGTCAGGTCAGAGTGCGCACACTACGTCCTGACGCTGTACGCGGTCAGGACAGTGCAGCGCGGCCCCGGAGAAGAGGAGGAGTGCCGGACACCAGAGCAGAGCCACGGCGCAGGACAGGTGAGAGATTTTTTTTTTATTTTATCTGGCGGGCGCCATTTTAGGAAAATTGAGTTCACGATTTTCCTAAAATATAAAATCGTGAGGCTTTCAATTGGTGAATTAATCGCCCAGCCCTACTGCAAGCAGCATTTTTCTGTCCGCGATGTGGTGCGGAGCAAGACGGATCTGTCATGACCCACAATGCAAGTCAATGGGAACAGATCCATTTTCTCCTGACACAATCGAAAATGGATCCGTCCCCCACTGACTTTCAGTGGAGTTCATGACGGATCCGTCTTGGCCATGTTAAAGATAATACAACCGGATCCGTTCATAACTGATGCAGACGGTTGTATTATCAGTAACTGAAGTGTTTTTGCTGAACCCTGCCAGATCCAGCAATAATGCTAGTGTTAAAGTAACCTTAGTTGCCCATAACAACCAGATTCCAACTTTTATTTTTCACAGCTCCTTTGGAAAATAAAAAGTGGAATCTGAACTTTATTAATTCCTAGAAGAACCTTTATCCAGGGGGGTCATTTATCAAACTGGTGTAAAGTAGAACTGGCTTACTTGCCCATAGCAACCAATTAGATTTCGCCTTTCATTCTGAACAGCTCCTTTGGAAAATGAAAAGTGGAATCTGATTGGTTGCTCTGTGCAACTAGGCCAGTTCTACTTTACACCAGTTTGATAAATAGTCCAGTATTCTGAAGCGTAAGCTCTGGGGCCCAACCTACAAGGTGTGCTTAGACTACAATGAAGCAGATGGACCTTGGGGTCCCTCAGACTTTATTTTCAAAGTACAAATATAACCCCTGTCAAATTACGTTCCCTACTGAGGACGCTCAGGTATATTACTATATACATAGGCTACACCGCAGGTCAGTAGATGCACCTACCTGGCCATAAGTGACTCTCAGGGCAGACACCAGCTTAGCTATATTCTGATGAACCTTCTGCGCCAAGTCAAAGGCTTCTTTTATCTGGAGCCCTTTCTTTTCCACCGTCATGTTGCTTAGGAGTGTATTACAGCCTCAGCCCTCTCGTTACAATTACGCGTCCCTCCGTTACACCGGATCCCGCCAGCTTTCAAAATCTGCGCGTGCGCATTAGCAAATGCTGTATAGTGTCACGTGATCGGCGGAAGTCGGCGTACGCAGTCGCACATCAGGAAGACCACGCATGCGCAGTCACTCGGGCAAAAGCGATCTGTTGTGTGTCTGGCGGTCCTGGGTTTGGGCGCAGGTTAACCGCTTTTCTGAATTGCAAATAGTAGGGGCCAAAGCAACTGCAGTGGCAGAGTGCCACTGGTGGAAAAAAAGAATTATTACAATACATGTAAAAATAGAAAAAAAAACAGATTTTTATGACATGCAGCACGTGACTGACCCGACTCTGAGCCCATCTGAATTTTTGGACAGCTGCACCAATTGTACCAAGCGTACAAGTGAAGATTTCACTATGGGCTCGGATACCAGCTCCATGGGTGGAGCATTTTGCAGAACTAATATAATGTCTTGTCCTCTACAGAACAGTCCTATCCTTATACGTAGGTTTTTTTTTTTTGCCCAGCTGCAGAATGGACAGATGCGGACAGCACGCGGTGTAGTGTCCGCGTCTTTTGTGGCACCATTGAAGTAAATGGGTCCACATCCGTCTAAAACGCCTGTCTTAATAAATGACCCCCTATATTGATATACTATACACAGCTCTGCTTTTAGTCATTTCTGCAAGACCTCACCATCAGTTCGCCACCCTTCCAGAAATTCCTGGACAGTCCGTAAAAATAGGGGACTTAATTTTTTGAGGCTGATGGTTCTTGACAGGATTATTTTGGTGATAATTCTAATCATTTTACAGATCCCAGTAAATGCTGGTAATGAGCTATAGACATGTGTTACTTATCTTTATCATTCATTAACCCATTCTGACACCTCATGTAAATTTACTTTGACGGTCGCATATTTAAAAATGGCACCCATTCTCGAGCACAGTGAGCGCCATAGCCGCCAGGTGCCTGCTGTTTAAAACTGCATGCACCCGGGATTAATATTTGCGATCAACAACGTTGATTGCATAAATTTAACCCCTCACATGCTGTGGTCAAATGTGACCACAGCACCTGGGAGGTCAAAAACCGCGCTCTCCCAGTCGTGCACCAGTTTCCCCTACCGAGGATCGTAGGCCGCTTCACCTCCCACAAAAAAAATTGAATAAAAAGTGATCAAAAAGTCATAGACACTCCAAAATGGTATCAATGAAAAGTACAGCTCGCCCCACAAAATATGAGCCCTCACACAGTTCCATATACAGTACAGACCAAAAGTTTGGACACACCTTCTCGTTCAAAGAGTTTTCTGTATTTCATGACTATGAAAATTGTAGATTCACACTGAAGGCATCAAAACTATGAATTAACGCATGTGGAATTATATACTTAACAAAAAAGTGTGAAACAACTGTAAATATGTCTTATATTCTAGGTTCTTCAAAGTAGCCACCTTTTGCTTTGATTACTGCTTTGCACACTCTTGGCGTTCTCTTGATGAGCTTCAAGAGGTAGTCACCTGAAATGGTATTCCAACAGTCTTGAAGGAGTTCCCACAGATGCTTAGCACTTGTTGGCCCCTTTGCCTTCACTCTGCGGTCCAGCTCACCCCAAACCATCTCGATTGGGTTCAGGTCTGGTGACTGTGGAGGCCAGGTCATCTGGCGTAGCACCCCATCACTCTTCTTCTTGGTCAAATAGCCCTTACACAGCCTGGAGGTGTGTTTGGGGTCATTGTCCTGTTGATAAATAAATGATGGTCCAACTAAACGCAAACCGGATGGAATAGCATGCCGCTGCAAGATGCTGTGGTAGCCATGCTGGTTCAGTATGCCTTCAATTTTGAATAAATCCCCAACAGTGTCACCAGCAAAGCACCCCCACACCATCACACCTCCTCCTCCATGCTTCACGGTGGGAACCAGGCATGTAGAGTCCATCTGTTCACCTTTTCTGCGTCGCACAAAGACATGGTGGTTGGAACCAAAGATCTCAAATTTGGACTCATCAGACCAAAGCACAGATTTCCACTGGTCTAATGTCCATTTCTTGTGTTCTTTAGCCCAAACAAGTTTCTTCTGCTTGTTGCCTGTCTTTAGCAGTGGTTTCCTAGCAGCTATTTTATCATGAAGGCCTGCTGCACACAGTCTCCTCTTAACAGTTGTTTTAGAGATGTGTCTGCTGCTAGAACTCTGTGTGGCATTGACCTGGTCTCTAATCTGAGCTGCTGTTAACCTGCGATTTCTGAGGCTGGTGACTTGGATGAACTTATCCTCCGCAGCAGAGGTGACTCTTGGTCTTCCTTTCCTGGGGCGGTCCTCATGTGAGCCAGTTTCTTTGTAGCGCTTGATGGTTTTTGCGACTGCACTTGGGGACACTTTCAAAGTTTTCCCAATTTTTCGGACTGACTGACCTTCATTTCTTAAAGTAATGATGGCCACTAGTTTTTCTTTACTTTTTTTTTTGCTTTTTTCCTGCCATAATACAAATTAGCTGTGTATCCACCTGACCTCTGGCTAACACAACTCAGGGTCCCAACCCCATTTATAAGGCAAGACATCCCACTTATTAAATCTGACAGGGTACACCTGTGAAGTGAAAACCATTTCAGGTGACTACCTCTTGAAGCTCATCATATTTTCAGTTGTTTCACACTTTTTTGTTAAGTATATAATTCCACATGTGTTCATTCATAGTTTTGATGCCTTCAGTGTGAATCTACAATTTTCAGTCATGAAAATACAGAAAACTCTGAATGAGAAGGTGTGTCCAAACTTTTGGTCTGTACTGTACATAAAATTTTTTTAAAAAGTTATGGGGGTCAGAATATGGCGATGCAAAGAAAAAATTAGTTTTTTCCAAAGTTTTTATTTTTTATTTTACTTTTTATAGTGTTAAAATGCAAGGAAAACTATGTGATATGTGATATCATTGTAATCGTACTGATCCGGAGAATGAAAGTAAAAGGTCAGTTTTACCGCATATGAAACGCTGTAAAAACAAAGCCAATAAAACTTTTTTAGAATTCCATCCCATTTGTAGTAGTAGTGCCACAGCCTACTTGCCGCTTCCCGCAGGACAGGGATGTCACAACTATAGGTCACCTGGCCTGGGTGCAACTCAGCCCCATTTACTTCAGTGATGCAGAAAGGCACATAAATCTGCATGAAAATTCCTGTGGATCTTATATGCATTCACCTGCAGTCATGTGCAGGTGGCCTTAGAGGGCTGTTGCAGAGCTGATTTGGATCCTTTAAGAATCAAAAGCTTGTGCAGATCCCGGGCCCCCAACAATCACTTGATAGCTAGGACCAGAGCTGACCTCCCCAATCTGTATACACAGTGCTCCTTGTTTTTTTGCTGTCGCTGCCTTCTCTATGGACAGCCCAGCAGCTATTGACTCTGCTCCCGCAGCTGCTAACTCTGCCCAGTTGAATGTAGGCAACGAGCGGTCCACAAGTACTATAGTTTTTAAAAAATCAACTTTGATATGCATATTCTCCCATAACTTTTTTCTATTTCTGTTCGCGGAGCTGTGTGAAGACTCTTTTATTGTGGGGCAATCGGTTTCTGTTGATACCATATTGGAGTATATGTACGACTTTTGATCACTTTCTAGTCAATTATTTTAGGAGGTGAAGCTATAAAAAACAAAAACAGTGATTTGGCCATTTTCTTTTTTCCATTACATGGTTAACTGTGTGGAATAAATACTTTTATATGGTGATAAGTCAGCAATACACAATGATTGTATTATATATTATTATTATATAATCATTATTTATATATTGTTATATATAGTATTTTTCAGACTGTAAGATGCATTGGACTATAAGAAGCACCTAGGATTTGGAGGAGGAAAATCAGAAAATACATATTTTCCATCAGACCTCAGGGCAGGCCCCCAAATCAGATCCCCAAGGTTCATGAGCCTCAGTCAGACCCTTCAACCTCTATCAGCCTCCCATCGTACTCCCCTAGCCTCCATTTACCTCAGATCAGTTTCCCATCAGATCCCCCTAGCCTCCATCTGCCTCAGATCAGACTCCCCAACCCCATCAGACTTAGATCAGACCCCCAGTCAGCCTCACATCACAGCCCCCATCAGACCTAGACAAGACATTTAAAAAAATAAAAAAAAACTTACCTTGCATTCTCCGGACTGCACCACATATCCAGGACTCATTGTATAGCTTCTTCTGGGCCCCGCTGTGTACTGTGAAATGACACGCACAATGTCAGATCATAGTTCGCACCCACGTGCTCTACGTCCTGCCGCTGTGCAGCTGGCAATTTGCTTTGTCTGTCTTTTTTTGCCAACATTTATCAAAAGTCTCAGGCATTTAGAATCTAAATTAAAGGGTTATTCTCATTTTAGACAATGGGGGCATATCGCTAGGATATGCCCCCATTGTGTTATAGGTGCGGGTCCCACCGCTGGGACCCGCACCTATATCGAGAACGGAGCCTCCGAAGTGAATGAAGGTCGCACTGCGCATGCGAGCCGCCCTCCATTCATTTCTAGGGCCGCCGAATAGCCGAGCGCTGGCTCGGCTACTTCCGTCGGCTCATAGAATGAATGGGAGCGCACCGCGCATGCACGGCCCGGCTCCCATTCATTTCTATGAGCGGCGCGGGAGCTGTGCCTGGTGTGGCCGGACCCCCGGAAACCTGGGGTCCTCCAGGCGCAGCGCTCCCCGCTCCGTTCTGGCTATAGGTGCGGGTCCCAGCGGTGGGACCCGCACCTATAAGACAATGGGGCATATCCTAGCGATATGCCCCCATTGTCTAAGATGAGAATACCCCTTTAACTTTATAATTTAGACTAGGTGTATTGGCATTAGTCTGACCTCTAGTGGTTCTTTATCAGTATAACAGGTTCCTATTCACTGAGGTCTTTCAAACATGCAGATTTGTGTGTTCTTTTTACCTCATTGTGCCAATATTGTATGTGAGTGAGCAATAGAAGTCATACTCACAGATTGCTGGTACAAAACCTTTAGATTCTTTTTATTTCTTTACTTCATTCATTCAATATAAAATGGTACATGATGAGGGATGCAGAGACAGACATCGTTTACACCTCTTCCCCTCCACGCAACGTTTTGGGAGAACATGCCCCCTTACTCATGCGTGCAGGTAGAGGGGGAGGTAAGGTATTAATAGCTGATACACAGCTGATACATATATACAAACCATATCCTTTATACAAAATGCATAGCCATGAATAACCCTAAAACATGAAAGTGATCACTCATATAAATGCACTAAAACTACAAATTTAATTTAAAGGGACTCTTTCACCTGTTTTTCACCTATATAACTAACAGCACATGACCCACAGAAGATTGCAGACACATCCCAGACATACCTGTGTGCACTGTGTCTGTATTACATGTCATATCCAGACATATGCACTGTGTTGCACTGTGTGTAGTATTACATGTCACATCCCAGACATACCTGTGTGCACTGTGTACTGTATTACATGTCACATCCCAACAAAAATCCCCATGACATACCTTGTGCACTGTGTGTCTGTATTAATGTCACATCCCAGACTGTATTACTGTGGCACTGTGTGTCTGTATACATGTCAATCCCAGACATACCTGTGGCACTGTGTGTCTGCTATTACATGTCACATCCCAGACATACCTGTGTGCACTGTGTGGTATTACATGTCACATCCCAGATATACTGTGTGCACTGTGTGTGTATTACATGTCACATCCCAGACATACCGTTGCACTGTGTGTGTGTATTACATGTCACATCCAGACATACCTGTTCACTGTTGTCTGTATACATGTCCATCCCAGACATACCTGTGTGCACTGTGTGTCTGTATTACATGTCATATCCCAGACATACCTGTGTGACTGTGTGTCTGTATACATGTCACATCCAGACATCCTGTGTGCACTGTTGTCTGTATTACATTCACATCCAAGACATAACTGTGTGCACTGTGTGTGTATTACATGTCAACATCCCAGTAACCTGTGTGCACTGTGTGTTATTACAATGTCACATCCCAGACATACCTGTGTGCACTGTGTGGTATTACATGTCACATCCCCAGACAATACCTGTGTGCACTGTGTGTGCGTGTGTATACATGTCACATTCACACCCTGTTTGCACTGTGTGTCTGTATTACATGTCATCTCCCAGACATACCTGTGTGCACTGTGCGTACATGTATTACATGTCAGACATACCCACATTACATGATTACCTTGTGTGACTGTGTGTCCCAGATCTGTGTATTTACATGTCACATCCCAGACATACCTGTGTGCAC
>ONZH01022610.1:0-63696 GCA_900303285.1 Rhinella marina | reverse complement strand
TTACTCTGCTCCCATTCATTTCTATGGAAGCCGACGGAAGTAGCCGAGCCAGCGCTCAGCTATTTTCGGCGGCCCCATAGAAATGAATGGAGGGCGGCTGCGCATGCGCAGTGCGCCCTCATTCACTTCGGGGGCTCCGTTCTGGAAATAGGTGCGGGTCCCAGCGGTGGGACCCGCACCTATAAGACAATGGGGGCATATCCTAGCGATATGCCCCCATTGTCTAAAATGAGAATAACCCTTTAATGAGCTCCAAGCAGTCATGATGATCCTCTGACGAATCAGGGTCTTCATCTTTATATCCTCCTTCTTCTGCACCTTCATGTCTTCCTCCTTTTTCCATCCCCCCTTGAGGAAAGGGGAGAAGTGATGCAGGGTTGAGGACATGACACCTGGAGATTGTGACAGGTAGCAGTAGTGAACACTGCATACGAAGATGACGTGTAGCTGAGAGATGCTTGGGCTGCGTTTGTAGTAGAATGGTAGAGATATCATGAGGTCAGAGGTCTTGTCCAGTAGCAGGTGGCAAGCATGTATGGCTCTGATACATGAAGGAGAACCTCTGGCTACTGGATCCAAATGGGCAGAGTAGTAACCCAAAGGTCTGTTTTGGCCTCCATGACTCTGGGTGAGGATTCCCATTGCATGGCCTTCTCTCTCCATGACATACAACCTGAATGGGAGGTCATAGTTTGGGATACCCAGGGCCGGCGAAGAGGACACCGCAGTCTTGAGCTATAAAAATGACTCCTTGGCCTCCTGTGTGAGGTAAAACGGAGAGTGCGTGATAAAGTCATGCAAGGGTTGCATCAAGATAGAGGTGTCCAAGATCCAAGGCCTACAGTACGAGACTAGGCCCAAAAATGTTTGGAGTTTGACGGGGAGTGGCAGGCTCTGCAATGTCAAGGATGGCTTTTTTCCGGTCCTCAGTTTGGTGCTTGGCTCCTGGGCTTAGACAGTGACCGAGGAATGTAACCTTGAGTTCACACCACTGGACTTTATCCTTAGACACTTTGCATCCTTGGTCCACCAGAAACAACAAGAGAGAGAGAGAGACCTGGTGGCATAGGTCCCAAGACTTTGCACACACCAATAGGTCATCCACGTATTGTAGGAGGGCCACTTCTGGGTGCTGTAGTTTCCATTCATCCAGGATGGATGACATAGCTTTGATAAACTGAGTGGGACTGTTTTGAGCTCCTTGAGGCATCACTGTCCATGTGTATTGGGACCCAGCATGAGTGAAAGCAAACAAATACTGGCAGTCTGGATGTAAAGAAACAGAGGAAGGCATTGGCCAGATCTATCACAGTGTACGTTTGGGTGTCAGCTGGGATCAAGGATAAGAGGGTGTGTGGATTAGGTACCACTGGAGTTTCTAGGATGGTAGCCTCGTTGACAGCCCTTAGATCGTGGAACATCCTGTAGGTAGCTGGTTGCCCTTTTTTCCCTTTCTTCTTGATTGGGAACAGTCGAGTATTGCAGAGGGAGGTAGTGGGTACAATAGCTCCCACTCGAAGATACTCTGCGTGCTGCTGAGTGACAGCATCCATCTAAGCTATGGACAGCGAATTCTGGGGTTTCCGGGGCAGGACTGCCCCAGGATTCAGGTGAACCATGATGGGTTTCATGCGCAACCGGCCAATGTCCTGGGGTCCTTTTGACCACAAATGTTGGGGAATCTGTACTTCCACCAATTGGGGCACCCCCTTGGCAGAGGGGGTGGGGGGCTTTTGGGAAATGGAAGCAGCAATTAGTGCTGCTTCCTCAGGCTGCAGGGGCGTAGACAGTGTCACCGTACCATCAGGGTGAAACTGAATGATTGCCCCCATTTTCTGCAGTAGATCAGCTCCCAGCAGAAGAGACTTTGGGCACGTAGAAGAGACTACAAATCTGGACAACATGGAGGAGGAGGGCTGTGGTCCTAGGGCTACGGTGAGTGGTTTGGTGAGGGGTGAGGATCTACACCTACCATCAAAGCCCACACATGAAACGGATGATGTATCATCCACAAAATCAGGGTCAGGTATGTCTGCATGTCGAAATACACTTTGGGCTGCACCAGTATCCACAAGAAAGGTGCGCTGCTCACCTCCCACATAGAGTTGTACCATGGGGGCAGGACCACAAGAGGAGGGGGTAGAGAGTGCCATGAAAGGTTTGAGGTCTTCGACATGTGGATCTGGCTTGCCTATGTCCTAGGCTGACCCATCTCCAGGCTGCCCCCCTGGGAGACCGGTGCCTGTGGCAGCTGTTGCTGTGGGAATATTGCGGACTTGTTTGTGCAAATCTGCTGTTACTGCCACAAATGTCTGCTGTGCCAATTTTTCTTGTAGCCTCGTTTACCACATCCGTAACACTTAATGGTAGGACGGGATTTGTTGTCCCCCCCCCTCTCCCGTCATGACCATGAGGGCCGCCTTCTGTGTCCCTGTTGCAGCTTCAATTCCTTTTGCTACCAGAGTAAGGACTTCGATAGTCAATGAACGGTACTCTGGATGGGCCATCTTTAAAGGGGTTCTGCAGTTGTTTAAAACTGATGATCTATCCTCTGGATAGATCATCAGCATAAGATCGGCGGGGGTCCGACACCTGGGACCCCTGCCGATCAGCTCAGTGACGTCACGACTACTATCACTGGCCTGGGCGGGGCTAAGCTCCAGTCATGTGAACAGAATTTAGCCCTGCCCAGGCCAGTGATACTAGTCGTGACGTCACTGGGCCTGCGGTAAACAGAGAGAAGGCCACGGCGCTCCTGCAGCGCTGCTGCCTTCTCAAACAGCTGATCGGCGGGGGTCCCGGGTGTCGGACTCCCGCCGATCAGATGCTGATGATCTATCCAGAGGATAGATCATCAGTTTTAAACAACTGCAGAACCCCTTTAAGGCCTTCTGTATGCTGGGCTTCAGCCCATCAGTAAATGCACTAGACAACATGCTACTCTGCACAGGATCTTGTTTAGTGAATCCCAGATCTTTAAATGTTTGCTCCATTCTCAGGGCAAATTTCTCCCCAGATTCTGTCTCTATCTTGTTTAAGATCCTGAAACTGAACTGACTGACTGGCTAGTCGCTGGCGGGCCCACTCCCCCAATCACCTGCAGAACTCTTCACCAGAATCATACTGTTGTTGCCACTCTTCTGACCCATACACAGGGGGTCGTATGGCCCTGTCCATGAGTGGCCAGAAAGAATCCCCCTGCCTTTATGTTAGTCAGCCCCGCCAAGTCTCTCCAAGTAGCAGAGTGTGTTTTCCGGATTTGTTCCATCTTCCTATAAAAGGGCATGGGCTGAGTTTCTGGGTCAGGGAGGGAGTTGACAAGGGTAGTGGCCTGGTTGGGTGAGAAGGTCACATACTTCCCGTGCTCCTCCACCCCCGAAGGGGGGAGGACAGGGGGTGCTGGCACGGGTGCTGGGGTCTGTCAGGTCTCTAGAACATGACGCAGTTGTCTCTGCACTTTGTCCAGCTGCTCGCCCATCCTCTGGAGGGCAGCCTCCGCCTGTTCCCTGTACTCTCTCTCCTCTTCGCCACTCCCTTCTCCCCCCCTTGCCCCTCCTGAATCTGGATCCTCCACGGATTCCTCCTCATCCTGGGCTGCTGTCTCTGGGGGCTTGTTTGTTCTACCCCTACCCCCTGCCATGAACAAGGGGACTGGGCCAGTACTTTCTGTCGGGGGGCGGGGGGGACGCATCCACTGGGAACGGTACATAATAAGAACCATCAGTGTTTAACACAGGGTATAGTGGAGTCACCGGTGGCACTAGTTTCGGGGTCTGGTCATCCTCCTCAAAATGAATGAGAAGCTCCTCCTCCTGTGTGGTGGGGGCCTGGGCTGTAGACAGCACTGGAGGCAAGACGGGACACGTAGTGACGTTTACTGGGGGTGGTGCTGGAGGCAGGACAGGGCATGCAGTGACGTTTAATGGGGGTGGTGCTGGAGGCAGGATGGGGGCGGTCCACAAGGTTAGTGACATGGGTCCCCTGTCACTCATCATTGGGGCAGTCTTAGGACTCAATGACGTCGGCCCGCCGTCACTTGTCCCCTGATGGGGGGTGTGAGGCACCGCACGCAAGACATATCTCCCTGAGATCAGGGTTTTTGCTGACCACAATGTGCGCATGTCCATCCACCGGGATCGGCAACATTATAGGGCGGTGGTCGCACTTCTCTTTTTGAGTATACGAACAGGTTAAACTTTTCATCAAATCTTTCTGTCCTGCCCTCAGCCTTCCATCGGCATGAGGTGTTATGCCACGCTTGAGCAGTGTTCAGCAATCCGTTATCATTTAACATGCCTCTCTTATCCTTTTAGCACTTGCTTTCATAATTCAGAGTTCAATCTCCCTCCTTTATGGCAGCCTGCTAATTTCATTAACTTCTTACAGTTCTTCGTATGTTTTTTTCCTTCCTCATCTGCCACCACTTGCATAGCTGTCCGTTCTCCAGGTAACAGTGACACTGCGTTACCACCCATGTTTCAACTTTTCAAAACGGAGCAACAGCAGACAAAACAAATAGCACGCCTGACAAGGGGAGGGGTTAGTCTCGATCAGACTCAGTTCTTCTGACCGCACGGACTGCACACTAGCTAGTTCTCCACGTCTGGTCTACTAGCTTTCAGGTTTAATCACATCTGCCACTGGTCACGCTGCTCTCCCCCGGCAGTCCAGTACAGGAAACCACTTCTGGCTGGTCATGTCGCTGTAGACAACCCAGCACGGGAAAACCCCCGTGGCTGGTCATGCTGCACCAAGGCAACCCATGGGGAAAACACCTCCCTATCAGCAGATCGCCCCCCCCCCGTGTCAAGCTGTCTCTCGACAAGCTTGAACAGGAATTATGCAATCCTCCTGTCCGATCCTTGGTCAGTTTTCTCACTCGGTTTTCCTATCCCCTTTCAGTACACAAACAACATGGAAACACAAACCACAGTAGAAACAAACCCTTCTTTCTGGTTCTTTAGGACTTGAGGTTTCAACTTACAGCCGAAGCTGCTGGTAACTTATCTAGCAGAACTAATTACCATAATGCAGTGCAATCTTGACAAGAGGTAGTTAAGATAATTAATTTTCTTACCTTCTCCTTGGGGCTGCAGTCCCCTCCCTCAAGCGACCGTGCTCCGCACTCTGGCAATCCGCACCTTCGGCTACAGAAGTTACATTCCCTCGAGCCCACCCAAGGGACGCCAACTGATAAGGATGGCTCTCAAAGGGAGCCACAAAGTTTGTTTCTCTGCTCGAAATTAAAGTAATCCTAGGATTTTACATGCATGGAAGAAACAACACTGACACCTGGTAGGGTCAAAGAGGTTCTCGTTTATTAGGTTATATACCCCAGGGAGGAGTGAATCCTCTCCTGAGGGTTAGGATATATTTTATTGGTTAGTAATGCAAAATAAAGTTTCATTTCTGTGCATCTAGTCTAGCTAAAGAATGTAAACTATAGATAAGAGCAGGAGCGGTCCTGGAGCCGACGCCATCTTGTAATGGCTTCACTTCTTCAGTCTTCACATCCATGACAGTATCAAACCTACAATACTTTTATTTTGTTTCTCTTAATGAGAGTACTAAACTTGTTTTCTATTGGCTAACACGGTACCAGACTTTTTCCTTTTTTTTTTGCGCACAAGAGTAGAACAGATCTACAGAGGGCAGAATGTTCCATTCCGCAAAATGCGGAAAGCACATGGCTGGGCTCCCTGTTTCGCGGATCCACAATTTGCAGACCGAAAAAAATTACAATGGCCATTTTCATGAGCCCTGAAGGGGACTAAGCAGCCTGCAACATATGTGAACACATGAAAGCTACAAAAAAGTTGACAAATCTTAAATGAAACACATGCAAACATTTTTTAATTTTTTAAAAATTATTTTATACTAGCAGAAAGACCCGGCTTCGCCTAGGTATATTTCATCTATTTATTTAATGTTTCTGTGTGTCGTTGCAGAGAGAAAGTCATCCTCCCTCCCATCCCTGCAGCTGACAGATGTTGATTTTTACCTTCAATTGTTCAATCTCCATTGGCTGCGGAGTGGGAGGGGTCATGGCCTGACTGAGTCGGGGGCGTGACGTTGCAAGACCTGGGGCGGGGTTTTAAGTCCTTCTTTTGATGGTGGCCAGAATTACAGGTCGATGCCATGGTAATTTATGAGGACATGCCATGGGTAACAGTGGAAGAAAACATTGCTTTGCACGGGTAAATTTAATCTATTTCATTTAATGTTTCTGTATGTTGTTGCAGAAAGAAATCCAACCTCCCTCCCACCCCTGCGCTGACAGAAGTTGATTTTTACCTTCATTTTTTCAATCCCCGTTGGCTGCGGAGTGGGAGGGGGCGTGGCCTGACAGAGTCAGAGCGTGGTTTCCCGAGATCTGGGGCGGGGGTCAGAGTGGCATGAATTACAGGTCGATGACATGGTAATTTTTGAGGACCCGCAATGGGTAGCAGTGGAAAAAAACATCTTTTATTAGTACTGAATGGTCGTAGTCTAAAATTAGTCAATTTCATCTACGATTTTTGTGTGTCGTTGCAGAGAGAAATTCACCCTCCCACCCCTGCAGCTGATTTTTTTAAATCCCCGTTGCCTGCGGAGTGGGAGGGGGCATGGCCTAGCAGAGTTGTGGGTGTGGATTATCAAGATGCTTCGAACGGTTGTGGTCTGAAATTAGTCTATTTCATCTAAAATTTTGTGTGTCATTGCAGAGAGAAATTCACCCTCCCACCCCTGCAGCTGACAGAAGTTTATTTTTCCCTTCATTCTTTCAATCCCTGTTGGCTATGGAGTGGGAGGGGGCGTAACCTGACAGAGTCGGGGGCGTGGATTAGCAAGACGCTTCGCATGGATGTATTTAATCTATTTCATTTAATGTTTCTGTGTGTCGTTGCAGAAAGAAAGTCAACCTCCCACCCATCCCTGCAGCTGACAGAAGTTGATTTTTACCTTTATTTTTTCAATCCCTGTTGGCTGCGGAGTGGGAGGGGGCGTGGCCTTACAGAGTCGGGGCATGGCTTAGCAAAGCGCTTTGCATAGGTGCATTTAATCTATTTCATTTAATGTTTCTGTGTGTCGTTGCAGAATGGCTGCGGAGTGAGAGGGGGCGTGGCCTGACAGAGACGGGGTGTGGCTTAGCAAAAGGCTTCGAACGGTTGTAGTCTATAATTAGTCTATTTCATCTAAAATTTTTGTGTGTCTTTGCAGAGAGAAATTCACCCTCCCACCCCTGCAGCAAACAGAAGTTTATTTTTACCTTCATTTTTTCAATTCCCATTGGCTGCGGAGTGGGAGGGGGCGTGACCTGACAGAGTCGGGGGCGTGGATTAGCAAGACGCTTCGCATGGGTGTATTTAATCTATTTTATTTAATGTTTGTGTGTGTTGTTGCAGAAAGAAAGTCAACCTCCCACCCATCCCTGCAGCTGACAGAAGTTGATTTTTACCTTTTCAATCTCTGTTGGCTGCGGAGTGAAAGGGGGTGTGGCCTGATGGAGTCGGGGGTGTGGCTTAGTGAGACCTGGGGCGGGGGTTTTAAGTACTTCTTTTAGGGTGGCCTGAATTAAAGGTCAATACCATGCTTATTTATGAGCCCACGCAATAGACAGCAGTGGAGGAAAACATCTTTTATTACTACTGAACTGTAGTAATAGAAAAAAACATAAGTTATATTTATGGTAACCGGAATACCTTTAACAGTGTCAGTGAATAAAAATGGATGAGATCCTCAGCTGCTGATAATTACCTGGTTGTTATGGAAACCTGCCCTCCCTGTTTGTGCCTTTGCAGAGAATGGCAGTTGGAGTTTAAAACCAAAGTTCCCAGTTGTAATGTTGGCTAATGGAGATCATATTTTGGGAATATCTCAGGAACGGTATGTCCTAGAGAGATGAGACCTGGTCTAAAACCTTCCCGGACACCTGATGTACCTGTGTGCCGAATTTGGTGAAAATCGGTCCAGTAGTTTGGTCACGCATAAAGAACAGACAGACAGACAGACAGAAACTCATTTTTATATTATTAAGAGATTAGAGGTATTTCATTAAAAATGTAAAGGTGTTGACAACCTTTATGATTAATTTGGCAGTTTTCTGCCCAAACCTCCACATTCATTTTATACATATTACTGTTTTTGTCTGTATTACATTTCACAGTTTAACATCATCTTCAAATAATGTACTTAGCATAACAGAAAAAAAATCACAACATTTGATATAATGTACGTAGCACAGACACATACAATTTTTGGCTTTAGGAAAGTTATTATATGTGAAGGTAAGGAATGATCTGCACAAATGGAGTAATGAAATGGAGAAAATTGGCAAAATGTCTGCCAGAATTTCCTGGAAAATAATCTGGAAAAGAGTAAAACAATCAATATCAATTAAGAAGGCAAAGAATATTTGATGTACACAAAGAGAAAATAGACTTTGCAGAAAGCATGAAAAATACACTGTATTTTAGGCTAAAATAATAATTGCCCTTTAATGCTAAATAAATAGTAACCCCCACACAAATCCCTCACATTTTAACAGTGGGTACCATTACGAGATGAGTTAATCATTGCTGATCTAAACTCACAATAAGATGAGGACAACGAATCATAAAACATTTTTACTCCCACATAGAAACCTATGCAACTGCATAAATCCATTATATTGTCAAATTACAGAATATGTCATCAGAAAAACTTAAAATAACCCTTTTAAAGTTTCTTTTAAAAAACACAGCTATATTTATTGATTTTTTTCTTTTCTGAAAAGAAAAACTTATGTACATTAGTTTCCAAATACAGAAAGTTATATATCCTTTTTTTAAGGCAGATCTGTCACTAAAATATGTAGCCTACTTTTACTATGAGGGTCCCTGACCCTCCCAAAAGAGATTCACAGCCTGCTGTGTATCAATCTAATAGGCTCTTGTTGCCACATTCTCCGACTCGTCTTAGATGTGGGGGTTTAAAGGGGTTGTCTCATCTTGCCTAATGGGGGCATATCGCTAGGATATGCCCCCATTGTCTTATAGGTGCGGGTCCCACCGCTGGGACCCGCACCTATATCGAGAACGGGCCCCCGAAAGCGAACGGGGGCGCACTGCGCATGCGCAGCCGCCTCCATTCATTTCCAATGTGGCCGGCGAAGATAGCCGAGCGCTGGCTCGGCTATTTCCGTCGGCTCCATAGAAATGAATAGGAGCGGTGGCCGCGCAAGCGCGGTGCGCTCCCATTCATTTCTATGGGGAGCCGGCTTGGTGGTGGCCGGACCGGAGTCCTCCAGCCACCACCTTGCGGGGCCCCGTTCTCGATATAGGTGCGGGTCCCAACGGTGGGACCCGCACCTATAAGACAATGGGGGCATATCCTAGCGATATGCCCCCATTAGTCAAGATGAGACAACCCCTTTAAGTGTTCATTAGGCCTCGTTCACAAGTCAGTTATTTGATAAGTTATTTCCATCAGTTTTCGTGACCCAAAACCAGGAGTTAAGCCTACTTAGACATAAAGTCTAAAGACCCGCACCTGGTTTTGGCTCATAATAACTGATGGAAATAACTGATCAAATAACTGATGTGTGAACAAGGCCTTACTGGCTAAGAAAAAAAGAGGGGTTCTCAGTCAGCACATTCCAATGCGCAGGTGCACTTTGCTATGGCTGATTGCAATGAAAAGGAAAATACATACAATGCAACCGCACACTGCTAACCAGATAAAGCACAAAATGCCATAGAGATATGAAGTATTCTGGAGCTAATGCTATGCTTGTTTGATAAATTAGAGATTCTTGGCAAATATATTTTGTACAAAATTATCTGGGCCCGTTCACCAAATCGTCCAGGTGATCTCTGTAGAACGGGAACCTAACACTATTTCCTACCTGTTATGTGCCAGACTTGGCTTCCATATAATCAGGGGCTGTTTGGTTCCACATGCATGCTGGGTCCCTTCTGCCTTTTACCATTTGTAGTGCTTCAAAGGCCTCCACTGATACAGGGATGCAGGTACCAAGCATGCATGCCGAGTCCACTCGGCTTTATAGTTACACTAGTTAAAATCAGCCTATGGAGCAGGTGGGGCTAGTCAGGAGTGCATGACCAAATGGAGTAGCCACACCTCCAATACAAACTTACAAAGAAAAAAAGAGGGGTTTTCAGTCAGCACATCCCAATGCGCAGGTGCACGTTGCTATGGCTGATTGCAATGAAAAGGAAAATACATACAATGCAACCGCACACTGCTAACCAGATAAAGCACAAAATGCCATAGAGATATGAAGTATTCTGGAGCGAATGCTATGCTTGTTTGATAAATTAGAGATTCTTGGCAAATATATTTTGTACAAAATTATCTGGGCCCGTTTTTTTCTTTGTAAGTTTGTATTGGAGGTGTGGCTACTCCATTTGGTCTTGCATTCCTGACTAGCCCCGCCTACTCCATAGGTTGATTTTAACTAGTGTAACTATAAAGCCGAGTGGCAAGCATGCTTGGTACCTGCATCCCTGTATCAGTGGAGGCCTTTGAAGCACTACAAATGGCAAAAGGCAGAAGGGACCCTGCATGCATGTGGAACCAAACACCCCCTGATTATATGGAAGCCAAGGTTGGCACATAACAGGTAGGAAATAGTGTTAGGTTCCCGTTCTACAGAGATCACCTGGACGATTTGGTGAACGGGCCCAGATAATTTTGTACAAAATATATTTGCCAAGAATCTCCAATTTATCAAACAAGCATAGCATTAGCTCCAGAATACTTCATATCTCTATGGCATTTTGTGCTTTATCTGGTTAGCAGTGTGCGGTTGCATTGTATGTATTTTCCTTACTGGCTAAGAGTCTTTAGACTGCATATATTGGGCAATTGCACATTGTTGCCATAACCTGTTGCAAAGTTTCCTCATTTAATTGTTGTTAGTTTGGTGGTTTATGGCCTCTACTGTCCTGCTACTCACCATTCTGCCTGGCATCCGCTGCAAGCTGCTGTCTTCATTCTTCCAGTCTCTGTTCCCTTATGGAGTGCATGCTCACCTTTGGCCTCTTAAAGGGCGAGTGCCCACATCTGCTAATCCTACCGCAGCCAATGGTTGAGGGTCCCTGGGTATATAAGGTACCCTATCTGGGTAGAGAGTGCCTGAGCTTTAAAGTTCCCTGTGACCAGCAATGATGGTTGGAAGACTTGTGCTTCAGTGATTCTTTTGCGTTATCCAGTCTGTGTTCCTGCCATATACTCATCCTGTCTGTGTGCTCTTGACTTCCCAGCCCAGCTTTCAAGTCAGGTGCATGTTTAAGCTCACATAGTCTGTCTGCCTGTCTGTTCTATAGACTTGGTTCCTGCCTGCCTTATTCCTGTAGCCATCACTACCCCGACTTCAAGTTCTCCTAGTGTCTCCAGTTCTGTGTTGCCATTATCTGCAGTTCCAGTATTCCAGTTCCACTATCCAGTTTCCCTGCATCTCAGCCATCCAGCCTAGTTTCCTACAGTCAAGTTCTGCCAAAAACCACATTAGTATGTGACTGCATAGACTATACATGTAGTTTTGGTGTGGTATTGTTGCGTTTTTCTGTGCCTAAAGCTTCTGGTACTTGCACCAGACTTCCTGACCACAGTGGGTAAGCTGCCAACTATATTGGTGTTTATCCCAAGTGGTAGCAGTCTGGTTGATCTCCTACAGCAATGCCCAGATCCCTGTACAGGGAGAAGAGTTAATACCAGTGGAGCACCAGAATAATGCCCTTAGCCCAAAGCCAAACCAGTTAGTTGCTGCAGTGTGTCCACACTCAGTGATCCATGACATAAGTGTACAAACCTGCCACTTCTTTTTGTTTAAAAAGGCTTCAAAATAAAATGTCTGGTAAATGACAAAATGACAATGGGCAGGGTAACTTCTGGAAAGCCTGGTCTCATCCACTGTCTCTCTGCTAACTCTCTCCTTAACCCCTTACAATCTGGTTTCCGCACTGTACAGAGATTGCCCTTACCAAAGTGAAAAAATCCCCCCTTACAACTAAATGCAACACAACTCATTCTTCTGGACTCCACTGCATCATTTGAATCTTTAGATCACCAACTCCTGCTTAGTGTGCTGGAATCTAGTGGCCTTGAGAAGATTGCTCTCTCTTTTGGTTTTCTTCCTATCTTCTACTTTTTCAGTGTATCATTTGCTTGCTCTACTTCTTCTCCTCTTGCTGTTGGGATTCCTCAGGGTTCAGTTCTAGGTCCAGTTCTACAGCCACTATCAGTAGATTTGATTTTCAGAATAATCTCTATGCTGACAAAATCCAATTAAACACTTCATCCCATGACATCTGTCCTGCTGTACTACAGAACACCAATGACTGCCTGGCCACAATGTCTAACACTGTGTCTTCTCTCTATCTGAAACTGAATCTTTCAAAAACTATTTGTGTTCTCTCCATCTATTAACCCACCTAAACCTGATATTTTCCTCTCAGTGTGTGGCACTACCATAACACCTAGCCAACACACTCACTGTCATGTCATGACATAGATCTTTCCTTTGCTCCCCATATTCAGTCTTACTGTGCAAACAGCAAAAACTGTTGTTGCTCTGATACAACCTCGACTGGATTACTGTAACACATACACGGACGTAACTATAATTCATATCCCATAGCAAAATAACATATGGCTGCCACCACCTACTGGAAGAAAATTAAAACAGCAGCATAAGTAGCAATAATTAAAGGTATGTATAATAGCACCATGTATCAGAAAACCCACATTAAACCAAAAAGTCACCATATTGTTAGTCCTCACAAAAAGGTACAATGATCTTGGAACTTATTGTCTCCCTCCAATTTCTGGGTCCCATAGCAAGTGCTATGGTTGCTTTTACTAAAGTTATGCCCATGCTCATTGCTAGAGATGAGCGAAGTTCTAAAAATTTTGATTTGGCTGCTTTGCCGAATTTCACAAAGAAATTTGCTTCATGACGAATTATTTGATTATGAAGCACATTTCTTTGTAAGTAGCGGGCGCAATGTCGAGGAATGGAGATTGCGAATCCCCTCTATCATTGAACCCTCAGATGCCGCGTTCATCGCTGATCGCAGCATCTGATATAAAAATGGAGGCCAGCCATTGCACTGGTTATCCATACATTGGATTCATACATAGGATCCAATTTAAATATCTCACTCTCACCCACAAAGCCTTCCATGCTGCTTTACCACCCTACAACTTCTTCCTCATTCTTTCTACCAACCTACCCGTGATCTACACTCTGCAAATGATTTAAGACTAACATCCACCATAATCCAAACCTGTCACTTTCATCTTCAAGACTTCTCTTGAGCGGCACCAGTTCTTTGGAATGCTCTACCCCAAGCAATTAGGTTAATTCCCAACAACCACAGTTTTAGGCACTTCCTAAAAGCACATCTTTTTGGGGTGACCTATAACATCCTCTAATCCATTCACCCAATCCCCCCTTCAACCTTATCATTTCAAAGCCTTATCCATTATCCAGCTGTAGCTACCACACCCTATGCACTCATAAGCACTACAGATATCGGCTAGTGACTGGCTAATGAAGCGTTATATCCACTCCCCGATTTTGTTAAGATGTCTGGACCTTTTGGCACTACTATTTCGTCATAGATTGTAAGCTCTTGCGAGCAGGGTCCCCATTCCTCTTGTTTAGATTGTTGACTTGTTTGTTGCAACGTCATGTATTATTTTGTTTGTACAAGAACCCTATGTGTGTAAAGTGCTGCAGTATATGTTTGTGCTATATAAATAAACATTATTCGTTAGGACAGTGAGGAGGAAGAAGCAGATCCAATTGCGCCTACTCCAAGGGTCTTAGGAACCAGCTTAAAATCCTATTCTTCTGTGAGGCGGCTACTGCAAACAGACTACAAGAACAGCAGGAAACATGAAAAGCTACGGTGATATATAGTCAGCAGAGTGACCAGCAAGCTACAGCTTTACAGACCCTGCTGCAAGTGAGGGACTATGGTTCAGACACCAATCACCTATATAACATTCAAGCTAGACCAACTCAAACCCTGCATTACACAGTGGACACCTATATCCACAAGCATAACCAAGCCAGCATATAGCTGTAAGCCAGAAGTGCGAGAGACCACCTTTCCACTGCACCAATCCCAAGGGGGGCGATGGCCTGAGGGAGTTTACTGTGACATAACAGCTTATCAGGGCCACTAACACTCCCAGCCTCTGCACCAGCTCCTCAGGGTCTTGCTGTAATATCAATATATGTTACTACTTTGACCTTATTAATGATGTCTTAATGATAAAGAGATTAAAAGTAGTTGCATACAATCCTAGGAGACACTAGAATGTCATACACAACTTTTCAGAACAATCTAAGCACTTTCGATTTGGCTTGAATTTATTTAAATCTTCTGAACCATTAATTAGAATCAGACCCAAAAAAAATTAAATACATTTTTTAATTTCTATACAGCATATTTAGGTGACAGATCGACTTTAAAAAAATGACCCTAATGAATATATGTCCAGTAGATGCATCAACTGCACCAAAAAAGAACATGTGTGCATACATATGTTTACATATACAAAATATACAGTACATGTAATACGAAGCCACTCTCAGCTACCAAACACCACCCACCCTCCAATCTTATGTGTTTACATATTCTCTCTCAGGTGTTGATACCTGTAATAATTGAAGTGTCTGTTAAGCATAATAGTTGCCTTAAAGTGCCCATACACTTTCCATAGCTGTCAGCCAAAGCTCCCCAATATACAAACAAATCCACAAGAGAAAGACAAGAGAAGTGAAATCTGCTGTCAGACAGCTGTGGCAGCTTATCTCCTGCCATAACAAAAGGATTGTGCATTGAAATTCAGATTGCTAATCCTTCTTTCCTCCAACATCATCTGTGAGGGGAGGAGGTTATCAGAATACCACCATACACATTAAACCATACTTTATGACCTTCAGATATTATTTCAGGGTTGAATAGCTGTCTTATGGCCAACCCTAACTTACCAGCCTCAGAATGGTAGTCATAGCAGAGAATGACTATTAGGCCCCATTCACACGACCGTGTGAATGGGGCCGTATCTATCTGCAAAATTGCAGGAATAGATGCGGCCCCATTCACCTCTATGGGGCTGGGAGCCGCGGCACGGAGCTAGCTCCGTGCCGCAGCACTTTTGAAGCATGTCCTATACTTGTCCGTGCGCACAGACAAGTATAGGCATATTCAATAGGGCCGCACGGCGTGTGTTCCGAGCACTGCGGAACACACGCCGGGCTCCCCCCGTTTATTTGCGGGTCCGCAGTAATGCGGGCCCGCAAATATACGTTCATGTGAATGGACCCTAAGTCTGCAACTTTCCCTCCAGGGCAAACACAGTAGGCAATTATCAGGAGTGAACGGTTTGTTCCTGATATTTGTCTGCTTGTTACAGGAAGTGAAAGCTGCATTAACTGTATATTCAGCAATCACTTTTACTGTATGGGCACGAGCGCTAGAGTGATCGCTTGTCCCCATTCACATTCATTATTTCTGGGCTGCCAATTGCTGATTATACAGCGGAATCTGCTGCCCAGAAATGATAACTTAGTTGACCACACCAGCAGTGCTTACACCCAATGACCAAGCATTTGTTCATTAGGTGATCGGCTGCGCTTCTACACAAAGCAAATATTGAGAAGTAGTATTCTTAGGAATGCCCCTTGGTAATAACTGCCTCATTTATTGTCCATTGTGAAAGAGCCTTTAGACTTTATGTTCAGTTTGAACTATTTCCATTAGACAGAAAACTGCTACAAAGTACTGGAATAAAAAAAAACCTCCATGTAGCCAGTTTTGCTGCTTTGCAAATTAATGCTAATGAAACATATTACAAAAAGCAAAAACGTGGTGGGAACTAATTTTTGGATGTTATTGCACCTAGACCTTATCCACAATTTTGTGCACTTCTGGTGCATAATGTCAACTGAAGTTTTAGATCAATTTATGAAGCAAGATAAATAATCTGCTTCTTTTACTTGTCTGTTGCGAGTTTCCAGTGGTTTAGCAGAAAGGGATGTGTGCTAAGTATGCCAACCAACTGTTAGTATAAAGTTCGACAAAGGTGTCTAGCCATCCACCAAATTTAACATATATTGTTAGCTACTGTGATAAATTTATCGGATCTTTAGACTTCCTGTCTATGTTTATGCATGGATCCCATAAACCCCCTGGTTCAATCTGTGCATGGTTTTCTACCAAGCTGTCAATACATCCAAATTCCAAGCAGGCAAAATATCAATAAAAATATCAATGTGTATTCATCCCATCTTAAAAAGTGCAAATGCAATGTTTTGGCCACACAGGACCTTTGTCAAGCAAATAGCAGAAAAAAATAATAAAATGTTTTGTATGTTTTGACAAAGGCCCAGCATAGCCAAAATACTGCACTTTAAGATGGGATGAATTACGAATATACACATTTCTGGTGCCTACTTTGAATCTACATTTTAAAAAGAGTTTGTAAGGCCCCATTCACACGACCGTATGAATCGGGCCGTATCTATCCGCAAAAATGCGGGAATAGATGCGGCCCCATTCACCTCTATGCTCCGTGCCGCGGCTCTTTTGAAGCATGTCCTATACTTGTCCGTGCGCACGGACAAGTATAGGCATTTTCAATGGGGCCGCACGGCGTGTGTTCCGAGCGCTGCGGAACACACGCTGGGGCGGCCCCCGTATATTTGCGGGTCCGCAGTAATGTCTGCCACTAAATCTGCCCAAGTATTTCGAATGTGGAGCTTGACTTTTATTGGTTTGAAACCTTATCATTTCTAAGTTTACTTGTAAATTGGGAAAATTATGTAGCTGTGAATAGTCATCTCAAGATATGTCCTACATAAATTATTTTTAGATAAAATCACACTTCAAAGGAGTGTAGTACCCATAAGATACAAATAGTATCAATTAATGAGCATAGTAGCAGATGGATCGTATGTGGATGTTGGGGAACAAATCCTAGAGTGAAACAAGGCAGGAAAATGATTCCCTTTGACATATTCTGATGTATACACTTGTAAGATCTTCTATAACAAGTATTGAGGTGGTATCATGGCATCATTGGAACATCATACCTTATGGAGTAGTGTGCTGTCTCCTGCGATTTCACAAATTGTCAGTTGGTATCTCACAGACATTATCTTGAACTCATATATGCTTCGCTGTCAATTTTTTTTCCTGGGCAAGAATATTGGATTTCAGGTGTTTATTCATTTCTGATGCATATAGTTACTTTTTTCATCCAAGGTTTTCCTAATTACTAGAAATTAAACTAAAGGCTCTGACTTTGGGCTTGCTTTGTAAGTGGGCTGTGTATAAGTGGAGTTAAAAGAACCGGAGTGCTGGTACTGAGTGTGATTTTGTGGGAGTGACTGCAAATAACTGTCTATAGTTTATTGCAAAGGTCCTTGTTTGTTTAGTGCTTGCATTTTGGTACTAACATTTAAAACCATTTTTTTTTCTCTGCTGTGTACATGGTGAAGGGGAGTGTTTTGTGATCCCAGGTGCTATAAATTGCATAGCTAAACACTTCTAGAGCTTGCTCTGACTTTGGGCTGTGTATAAGTGGAGTTAAAAGAACCGGAGTTTAAGACAAGTAGCAAAAAAAGTAAGGTTGGAGAGATTTTCCTTGTGTGGTGTTAACTTGATTTAAGCTAGTTCTCCAACTACAGCAAACCACAACTTATTGCATATTTACTGTTTTTCTGTACTGTATATCCCCATCTAGCAGGTGCTCCATGGACAATGCTACTAAGTGTGTGTCCTGTGCAATGTATGCATGCCTTGAAGAGCCATTCGAGGGTGAATACATTTGCACTAGATGCAATCACGTTGCATATTTGGAAGCCCAGATCTTGGATCTAAATAAGCAGCTTGACATACTTAGGGGCATTAAACACCTGGAGAGAGGCTTAGACCTCACAGTGCAGGCACTGGCTGGGGCCAGTGAAAAGGAGGTGGGAGAAGAAGGGCAAGATCAGGACTATCAGCAGTTGGGTTAATGTAGTAAGAAGGGGTAGAGGGAAAAGTGCCAGGAAGGCTAGTCCTGAGCTGGAACGCCCTAGTAAATATGCCTGTTTGGCTGATATTAGGGATGAAATCCCAGGACCAGCGACACTGCAGCAGGCCGTTTCTCCTAGAAACCAGGAGGATGACCGCTGCAGGAAGGATGGGAAAAGGAGAGCAGCAAAGGACAGACAGATGCTGGTGGTAGGGGACTCTCTTATTAGGCGGACAGACAGGGTCATCTGTCACCGAGACCGTGAATGCTGAACAGTGCGTTGTCTCCCAGGTGCTCGGGTTCGGCATATCGCAGATCGGATTGACAGATTGCTAGGTGGGGGTGGGAAAGACCCGGCGGTCATGGTACACATTGGCACCAATGAAAAAGTCAGGGGGAAATGGAAGGTCCTTAAAAATGATTTTAGGGAACTAGGAAAGAAGCTCAAGTCCGGGACCTCCAAGGTAGTGTTTTCAGAAATACTACCAGTGCCACGAGCGTCACTAGAGAGACAACGTGAGCTTAGGGAGTTAAATAAGTGGCTAAGAGGCTGGTGCAGGAAGGAAGGGTTTGGGTTCATGGAGAACTGGGCCGACTTCTCTGTCAGCTACACACTCTACAGTAGGGACGGGCTGCACCTTAATGGGGAGGGTACAACTGTTCTGGGGGAAAAAATGGTTAGATGGCTGGAGGAGCTTTTAAACTAGGATCTGGGGGGAGGGTGGGGGGATCATACTAATAAGGGGGTAGATAGTGTAGATAGAGAGTGGGCCATAGGAGGGGACAGTGGGGGGTTAGTGTGGGCAGGGGTTAGTGAGGAATGTCGGGACAAGACTGGGCAAAACATCAACCAAAGTAACCCAAAAACCTTGGATACTCACTTCACAGGTAATAGTAATTTAAAAAGTGGTGTAAAAAATATACATAGACCTCTTAATTGTATGTACACTAATGCCAGAAGCCTAACTAATATAATTGGTGAACTGGAATTAGTGATGTGTGAAGAGGACTATGGAATAACTGAGACATGGCTGAATGATAGCTATGACTGGGCAGTTAATGTACAGGGTTACAATCTTTTTAGAAAGGATTGTCAAAACTGGAGAGGGGGAGGGGTCTGCCTTTATGTAAAGTCCTGTCTAAAGCCCACACTCCGGGAAGATATAAGTGAGGGACATGAAGATGTGGAGTCTCTGTGGGTAGAAATAAATGGAGCCAAAAACAATAATAAAATACTAATAGGAGTTTATCATAAACCATCTAATGTATCAGAGTCCACAGAAAATCTACTTCTAAACGAAATAGACGAGGCGGCAAATCATAATGAGGTCGTTATTATGGGGGACTTCAACTACCCAGATATAGACTGGGACACGGAAACCTGTATATCTCATAAAGGAAGCAGGTTCTTGGAAATAACCAAAGACAATTACCTTTCCCAACTGGTTCAGGACCCGACTAGAGGGACGGCCATACTGGACTTAGTATTAACCAATAGACCTGACAGAACAACAGATGTGCAGGTTGGGGGACACCTAGGAAATAGTGATCATAATATAATAACCTTCAAATTGTCATTCAAAAGAGTGTTTCTTCAGGGAGGAACAAAAATACCGGACTTCAAAAAAGCAAAATTTAGCCAACTAAGAGAGGCCATAGGCCTAACTAACTGGGACAAAGTCCTCAAAAATAAAAATACAGCCACAAAATGGGATATTTTTAAAAGCATCCTAATATCTAATTGTGAGAGGTACATACCTTATGAGAATAAAAGGATAAGAAACAAGAAAAAACAATGTGGATAAATAGAGCTGTAAAGAAAGCAATAAATGTCAAAAATAAAGCATTTAAATCACTAAAATAGGAGGGTGGCAAGGAAGCATTGAAAAACTATAAGGGAAAAAATAGAAAAATGTAAAAGACAAATAAAAGCAGACAAACTAGAGACTGAGAAATTAATTGCTAAAGAGAGCAAAACTAACCCTAAAATGTTCTTCAATTATAATAATAAATACTAAAAAGTATAAATCTGAAGGTGCCGGCCTCTTACAGAGTATTGAAGGGGGAGTTGCAGAGAGCGATGAGGAGAAAGCAAAACTATTAAATATTTTTTTTTCTCCACTGTATTCACTGAGAAAAATAAACTGTCAGATCAAATGCAGAATATAAAAGTAAATTTCCCATTAAAAGTGCCCTGTCTGACCCAGGAAGAAGTACAGAGACATCTTAAAAAGATTAAAATGGACAAATCGCCAGGACCGGATGGCATACACCCCCGTATCCTAAGAGAATTAAGTAATGTCATAGCCAGACCCTTTTTTCTGATATTTAAGGACTCTACAATGACAGGGAGTGTTCCAGCGGATTAGCGCATAGCAAATGTGGTGCCAATATTCAAAAAGGGTCCAAAAACAGAGCCCGGGAACTATAGGCCGGTAAGTTTAACATCTGTCGTGGGTAAACTGTTTGAAGGTTTTCTAAGAGATGCTATCTTGGAGTTCCTCAATGAAAATTAGCAAATAACTCCATATTAGCATGGCTTCATGAGGGATCGGTCATGTCAAACTAATTTAATCAGTTTCTATGAGGAGGTAAGTTCTAGACTTGACATCGATGAGTTCTAGACTTGAATCAATGGATGTCGTATATCTGGACTTCTCCAAAGCATTTGACACTGTACCACATAAAATGAGAATGCTTGGGCTGGGAGAAAATGTCTGTATGTGGGTAAGTAACTGGCTCAGTGATAGAAAACAGAGGGTGGTTATTAACGTCACATACTCAGATTGGGTCACTGTCACTAGTGGGGTACCACAGGAGTCAGTATTGGGCCCTATTCTCTTCAATATAAAATGACCTTGTAGAAGGCTTGCACAGTAAAATATCAATTTTTGCAGATGACACTAAACTGCTACAGATGGACCTGGATAGATTGGAGGCTTGGGCAGAGAAGTGGCAGATGAGGTTTAACACTGACAAATGTAAGGTTATGCACATAGGATGGAATAATGCAAGGCACCAGTACATACTAAATGGTAAAACACTGGGTAACACTGACATGGAAAAAGACCTAGGAATTTTAGTGAACAGCAAACTAAGCTGTAGAAACCAGTGTCAGACAGCTGCTGCCAAGGCCAATAAGATAATGGGTTGCATCAAAAGAGGCATAGATGCCCGTGATGAGAACATAGTCCTGCCACTTTACAAATCACTAGTCAGACCACACATGGAGTACTATGTACAGTTCTGGGCTCCTGTGAACAAGGCAGACATAGCAGAGCTGGAGAGGGTTCACAGGAGGGCAACTAAAGTCATAACTGGAATGGGTGGACTACAGCACCTAGAAAGATTATCAAAATTAGGGCTATTCACTTTAGAAAAAAGACGACTGAGGGGTGATCTAATAACAATGTATATATATCTCATGGGTTAGTACAGAGATCTCTCCCATGATCTTTTTATCCCAAGGACTGTGACCATAACGAGGTGACATCCTCTGTGCCTGGAGGAAAGAAGGTTTGTTCACAAACATAGAAGAGGATTCTTTACGGTAAGAGCAGTAAGACTATGGAACTCTCTGCCTGAGGAGGTGGTGATGGTAAGTTCACTAAAAGAGTTCAAGATGGGTCTGGATGTATTCCTGGAGTGTAATAATATTACAGGTTATAGTTACTAGAGATGGGTTGTTGATCCAGGGAGTAATTCTGATTGCTTGACTGGAGTCGGGAAGGAATTTTTTCCCCTACAGTGAGGAAATTTGGCTTCTACCTCACAGAGGTTTTTTTTTGCCTTCCTCTGGATCAACTTGCAGGATAACAGGCCGAACAGGATGGACAGATGTCTTTTTTCGGCCTTATAAACTATGTTACTATGTTACTAGATGGTGGAGGGAGTGGTGGATTATTGCCATTTGTTTAACTGTTCTTTTACAAGACCAAGCCCTGATATGAATTGTGTCCTTGTTTTTCAGGTCACCACAGGTCTGCAGCAGTACAGACCAGGGACTGTTATTATCACATAGTAATATATTTTCACATTATTTATAGTTTTGTTATGTATTTGTACCACTGTTCATATTCTGATTGTATAGGTAGTTGTGTTCTCCTTGTTAAAAGTGCTAGTTGCCATATCCAGTCCAAGATGGTGACGGGAAAGTAAAGACCAGGCATCATGATTGGGTCGGATGACGTGTAGACAGACCCTAGAATCTAAGGACATAGGGGTGTCATATTCTTCACATGGAAGTAGCAATTAATCTTTAAAAGAACAAGTTTGACGTTCACTGACAAGTATATAGTGCCCCAGGTCTGAAAAAGTGATCCAGCAGGAGTAGAAGCTGCAAGGGAGTATAGTTGGATCCCTTCATGTGCAGCGGATGGAAACACGGCTTTCCAACAACCAGACATGGAGAAAGTTCCTGGGCAGTGATTGGCATTGCTAGAGAGCCTCCCAGCAACAGTACCAGAGGCTGTGTATGAGGTAAATGGAGGTTCAGGACTGCTGAGAGGCTGTACAGTCTCAGGGATAGCAAATAGGTTGAGCTGCAGAAAAACGCCTGATCAGAGGTGTTGAAGGGTGTTGGATCTCTGTGTATCTGAAATTAACGACCTAATGAGGATAGGTTTAGGTCACAGGCTAAACGTATATGCAGGGCTCACCATTTGAAAATAATTTTGGCTTTGAGAAAAAACATGATACTTTTTTACCTTTTTTGCACACATATTCCAAAAAAGAGCAAAGACACAGCATATCTGGAGAATATTGTCTTATCACAGATGAAGTATTGAAGCAATGGCAGGAAACGATGTGTCAGTCACATTGATAATAGAAACAAAAAGAGAAGCCCCCATAGACTTATCATAGTTGTAGTAAAGCTAGCCTTACATTAGTCATCCATAATGACTGATTTCAACCACTTATTGTTGTCTGTCACCCTTGTTATGTGACATAAACTGTGTTAGACACTGACAGTAAGAAAGATCTGATCTGTGTTGTCAGATGCAGTCATTGGTAATACTGTACTTTTAAAATAACAGAATACCATCAAAGCAGAAGCTTATGTTGTCATTTTAATGTATGGCTTTGTCACTCTTCACAGACATTTATCATCTATGCTGTGGATAGGAGATAAACATTTTAAAGGAAAACCATCAGGTTGATCATAGTGTCTGAGCTACAGGCTGAATGTTATAATTTATTCATTTATATCTATGCTTGCTTCGGGCTTTGAAGTTAACGAGACGGTCCTATCAGGGATTGAAAGCCTTCCCTCTATACAGAGATAGCTGTCAATCCCTGATAGGACTGTCTCCTTGACTTTACACACATCAACTTTGTGCCATGTATGGGTCCAAGTGAGTGTGGCCATAAGTAAGTGTCCACATTTGAAAATCTAAAAAGTCCAAAAGTATTTGTTTATTAGTTTTATGACTCTCTCTCTTTTTTTGTTTGAAAGAAATAAATTTGCAGAATTTCTAGGTAGTCTGTACACCGGAAAAACCTCAGCGATGAGCTGGCATAGATTTGAACTATCAGTTACTCCAGTTTCTGGCACAAATGAAAATAAACCTGTTGGG
Organism: Rhinella marina; assembly: GCA_900303285.1. Classification (NCBI taxonomy): domain Eukaryota; kingdom Metazoa; phylum Chordata; class Amphibia; order Anura; family Bufonidae; genus Rhinella; species Rhinella marina. The sequence goes on along the minus strand of ONZH01022610.1, from coordinate 40,102 downwards.
CCATAGAAAGCCCACCCATCCTAAGCCCCACATACTTTTCTCAACACTTTTGAACAGTGTTGAAAGAAGTGAAAGGTGGCAAATTATGGCACAAATGTGGGGTGCGCCATAAATGGCAACTTTTTTTGCACCATAATAGTGGTAGAAAAGGTTTGATAAATATCCCTAAAGTAAATATATTTGTACCTGTGACAAACCAAATAATGGTTCATCAAAATTAATCGATATAACAGGGGAACCATGTGCATAAACATACTAAAAATTAAAAAAAAAAACACTAAAAATTATGTATAGCAGTTTAAGTGCACAGTGCAAGGCATCCAAGTGCAAAAAGTCAGGGTACACTTCATATAAATGAAATACACAGACTTTTATTTTCTTGTAATATCACATAATGTACATGATATTGCAAGAAAATAAAAGACCGTATTTCACCTTACATGAAGTGTGCCTTCATTTTTGCCTATAGTCACATGGTTGAAGAAACCCTTTCAGTGGTACCTTACCAGTACTGCAGTGTGTGGTTTCACTTTTTCATCAAGTGCAAAAAGTCACAATTAAATACCGACATAAAGATATATGCTAGTCTTTGAGCAAACAGACTAGCCTCTATCTTCCCGCTTCTAGTGGCACGTGACCAGGTTGGTTTTGTACAAGGACGGCATATTACAGATATTATTAGTAGGGTGTTGAATCTTGTAGATTATATTAACCAGAAAGAGACCCCATCGGTTTTAGTCACCTTGGATGCCGAAGAAGGCATTCGACTGTTTAAAAATTCGACTGGTGGTCTTTCCAGAAGTACTGGTTAGATCCATTGCTGTGTTATATACTAAGCCCTCAGCTCAAGTACTGGTGAATGGGGTTTTGTCTGACTTATTCCCGAATGACACAAGACAAGGTTGTCCCCTTTTGCCACTTATATTTATTTTGTCCCTGGAACTTTTAGCGCAAGTGGTTAGGCTGGCAATGCCTTTTCCTATACACCAATGGCATTATACTGACCTTGGCCAACTACAAGGACCTTATTAAACAGTATGGTTTTCTCTCGTATTATAAGGTCAATTAGGGGAAGTCCCATGCTTTACCTCTTTTTTTTTTTTTCCCAAAAAAATTTACTATCGTGCCTGCGGGCCCGATTCCCCTTGTACTGGCAATCATCTAAGATTGCCTACTTAAGTGTTCAAGTTACCTCCCATCTTGTCTCAGCTATAACTTGCCAATTTCCCTCCTCTCCTCTCCACCTTGAAGGGAGACCTCGATAACATGGCTAAAACTGAATTGTCATGGTTGGGCCACATGGCGGCGTTCCAACAACTTTTTCTCCCACAGTTAGGCCCCTTTCATACGAGCGAGTTTTCAGCGCAGGTGCAATGCGTGACATGAATGCATAGCACCTGCACTGAATCCTGACCCATTCATTTCAATGGGACTGTGTACATGAGCATTTTTTTTCACACATCAGTTCTGCGTTCCATGAAAAACGCAGCATGTTCTATATTCTGCGTTTTTCACGCAGCCCTGCTCCCATAGAAGTGAATGGGGCTTCAGTGAAAAACGCATTGCATCCTGAAACAAGTCCGGATGCAGTGTGTTTTTCACTGATGGATGTTGTTTGTAAAACTTTTTTATCACGCGTGTGAAAAACGCATCAAAACGCATTGCACCTGCACGGGAAAAACTGAACAACTGAATGCAATCGCAGACAAAACTGACTGAACTTGCTTGCAAAATGGTGCAAGTTTTCCTGAATGCACCCTGAATGCATCCGGACCTAATCCGTCACGCTCGTGTGAAAGGGGCCTTAGTCTACCCAATCTTTTTGATTACTACTTGGCTTCCCAGGTTAATCAACTGAGGGAGTAGTGGGTTGAAAACCTCTCTAAACATTGGGTGCATATTGAGCATTCCCTAGCTTCAATACAGAATCTCAGAGCATTTCTTACAGCCTCATTGCAGGAATGCTCCTCTATTTCTCCTCCATCGTATTTTATTTCTACTTCCTTGACCCTGTGGAGAAACTACCATGCCTGGGGAGATCAGCCTCCATCCCCCATAGCATCTTTAGCCCCCATAGAAGCTTTAAAATGCCTTATTCTGGATATCTCACTGACATCATAGAAAGAAAGGGGGATAAATACTTTTTCAGATCTCCTGCCCCAGACCTTGTTAAAAGCCTTTTCTGATTTGCAGACTAACTTTCAAGTCCCGCACCCCAATATTTAGGCTCAAAAGAGCTTTTTACTAAGTCAGCCCCCTACCTTTCTTGGAAATCAGAGTTAGGGAAATCCCTCTCTACTACTCAGAGGAATTCAGCCGTCTGCTATGCCACCTCTCATTTGAGGTGCAAATTACATTATGAATCTTATATGAAGTCAGTGTTAAAGTGGTACTTCACTCGTCAGAGACTTAGCCATGTTTTTCCTGGAGCTTCACATTTCTGCTGGAAGGAGGGGGGGGCTCTTTGCTTCATATTTTATGGAGTTCCCCCAATATACACGGCTTATGGGCATCTATTTTTCAATTCCTTTTGGGTGTGGTTGGGTACTGGATAGTGCCAGAGCTGCCGCTTGCTCTTCTATTTATAGATTTGATGATCATTCCACTGCACTTTAGAACTGTGGCAATGCATCTATTTCTGGCTACAAAGCTGGCCACTACCAGGAATTGGAAAAGTGGGACCATTCCTTCAAGCACAGAGATATTATTATCTGTTAACACCACCCGCTTATATGAATGAATGTTAGCTCTTAAAAACTTCACTATTTCCAAATATGAATTGGCTTGGGGAGTCTGGCTCTCTCTGTACCCATCAGCATCTATTTCTTAAGGTGCCATGTTCTAAGGTCTCTTATGCTGACCTTATATACGCTATTTTATGTACTGTCGCTAGTCACTATTGTGTAAAATCTATGAACCTCCACCTCCTTGTTATTTGCTACTGGTTGTTTACCGTGCCACCTTATATTTCACTGTGACACTTTGGATGTGTCTAAGCTATTGGTGGTGTTTGTTTGTTCGTATGTAATTTGTAATGCAAAAATCTCAATAAAAACATATTGAACAAGAAAAAATAATAACATTGATAATAATAACAATAATAATAAATAGCATATCAACAAATGCATTACCACACACAAACCTTATCAAAACAACATCTGTTTAAGATAACCCATTATAAACTTAAAATTATGTTAAATATTATAATATCATCCGTTAGCATAATCTACCTGGTAATTATCATATCTAATTTTATACATTAACATAAAAAACTAATTTAGATATAGCCCGTTATTCCTTCCAATTTCATCTTCATTCTACTTCAATTTAATTTCATCCAATTCCCAAAAAGACATTGCACCACCTATAAAATCAAAGAGAAAAAATATAAAGTAAGTAAACATAGAACAATTACAGTACATATATAACACAGATCCAATTATCTAAACACTACACACGAAGAGAAAATTGAATAAAACTAACCATGACAACAAAAATAACAAATCCGAGGACACATTCATTACAAATAGGGAACAAAGACTCATGTTCTCCTTCAGTCCCAAAGGAGACATAGTATTGAGTGCGAAGATCCATTTAAGGTCCCTTTGTGCTAAGAATTTCCTAGAATTTCCTCCTCTTGCATTAATCAAAATCCAATCAATCCCATGGATACATAATATGTCTTGTCACAATCGTTAGTAAGTTTAAAATGTCTTGGGATTGGTTTTAAGACCTTTATGTCCTTACATTCTTTTGTTAAACAGATATCTTGTACATGCTCCCTAACTCTTCTCTGGAAATACCTGGAAGCAAGGCCAAAACTTTTGACATGGACACATAATAAATTATTAGCTTTGTGTTACAGTTAGGGCTCATTCAAACGACCGTATATTAGTGTCCGCATCCGTTCCACAATTTCGTGGAATGGATGCGGACCCATTCAATACAATTGGGCTGAAAAATGTGCAGACAACACTCGTGTGCTGTTTGCATCTGTACTTTCATTCCGCAGCCCCACAATAAGATAGAACATGTCCTATTCTTGTCCGTTTTTGCTGACAAGAATAGTCATTTCTAACATAGTACTGGCCGAACCATTCTGCAAAATGTGGAATGCACGTGGCCGGTATCTATGTTCTGCGGATCTGCAATTTGCAGACCACAAAACAGAAATGGTTCTCTGAATGAGCCCTTAAGCTGATGAGTAATCCAGTATTCTTTCATTACAGTCAATTCTGTGAAATTTTCTGCCTTTTTCACATTTGGACATGCAATGTTCTTGCCACAAGGGGCAGACCCCTCCAATTTTCTTGACCATTGATAGGTCAAAGCCCGTTACTCACGTGGATTTTGACCAAATGAAATGAATGTTCATCCTGTAGGTAAGTTTGATAATACACAGGTATTCAATTTCAACATGAAGTCATCTAGTTTCTCCTTTGTTTTTTCCTAACTTAACAGGACGTCATCAACATATCGTTTACTGTTTTGTATTTTGTCAAAGTTGTCAACAGGGTCTATCAAGAAGATTTTCCTTTCCAATGGCCCAAGCAACAAGTTAGCATATAAGGGCACCACCAATTAGCTTTCTGTATTTCTAAATCATGGGCCGAAATTTTGGCCCTTTTTTGGCAAATATTGTCGCAACTTAAGCCACACCCCCTTGTTGGACAATGAATAAAATGATAAATGTTGTACAAAGCATGTATACCACATTTTGATGCAAACTATGCCAGAATTGTCTCCTTGTGTGAAATGGGTTCATGTGATTGTGATGCTGTTGTTTCCGATGGCTGCATTAACCTTAATATCAATATTTATTTTCTGTCTTTTTTTACATTCTTTTAACCCCTTGAGGACAGAGCCCATTTTGGCCTTAATGTCTGGGCCAAATTTTTGAATTCTGACATGTGTCACTTTATGTGGTAATAACTTTGGAACGCTTTTACTTATCCAGGCCATTCTGAGATTGTTTTCTCGTGACACATTGTACTTCATAACAGTCATAAATTTGAGTCAATATATTTCACCCTTATTTATGAAAAAATCCCAAATTTACCAAAAATTCTGAAAAATTTGCAAATTTCCAAATTTCAATTTCTCTACTTTCAAAATACACCGTAATACCTCCAAAAATAGTTATTATTTTACATTCCCCATATGTCTACTTTATGTTGGCATCATTTTGTAAACGTCATTTTACTTTTTTAGGAAGTTAGGAGGCTTAGAAGTTTAGAAGCCATTTTTCAAATTTTCACCAAATTTTCCAAAACCATTTTTTTTAGCACCAATGCAGATATAAAGTGATTTTGAGGGGCTTACATAATGAAACCCACCATAAATGACCCCATTTTAGAAACTACACCCCTCAAATTATAAAAAACTGCTGTTACAAACTTTGTTAACCCTTGAGGTGTTCCACAAGAATTAATGGAAAATGGAGGTGAAATTTCAAAATTTCACTTTTTTCGTAGATTATTCATGTTAACATTTTTTTTCTTGCAACACAGCAAGGGTTAACAGCAAACTAAACCTCAATATACATTCCTCTGATTCTGCAGTTTACAGAAATACCCCATATGTGGTGGTAAACGTCTCTATGGGTTTGTGGCAGTGGTCAGAAGGAAAGGAGCGCCATACGGATTTTGGAGGCAAAATTTGCTAGAATAGTTTTTAGGCACCATTTTGTAATTGAGAGACCCTGACGTACCCCTACAGTGGAAACCCTCATAAAGTGACCCCATTTTGGAAACTACACCCTTCAAAGAATATATTAAGGGGGGTACTGACCACTTTGACCCCCTAAGCATTTTACGGAATTTGGAAACACTTGGCTGTGAAAATGAACATTTTTTTTCTTCCAATAAAATGTTGCTTTAGCCCCAATTTTTTTTATTTGCATAAGGGGTAACAGGAGAAAAGCCCCCCCATAATTTGTTACCCATTTTCTCCTGAATACGGCAACACCCCATATGTTGTGGTAAACTGCTGTGGGGGCACATGGCAGGACTCAGAACAGAAGGAGCGCCATATGGATTTTACAACACAGATTTTGATGGAGTGGTTTGCGGGAGCCATTGATTTTTATTTTTTTGAGTTATTGTCTTATGTGGGGGCTCATTTTTTGCAGGATGAGGTGAGGTTTTCATTGGTACCATTTTGGGGTAAATACGCCTTTTTGATCGCCTACTATTACACTTTTTGTGAGGGAAGAGGGAAAAAAATGGCTATTTTGGCATAGTTTTTTTAAAAATTTTTTTACAGAATTCGCCTGGGGGGCCATCTCATGTAATATTTTTATAGAGCAGGTTGTTACGGACGCAGCGATACCCAATATGTCCAACTTTTTTAATGTTGGAAAGTTTTACACATTAGATGCATTTTGAACAGAATAAAATATTTTTTTTTGTGTTGCCATTTTCAGAGAGCCATATTTTTTTCAGTTTTCAGGCGATTGTCTCAGGTAGGGTACAGTTTTTGCGGGACAAGATGACGGTTGAATTGATACCATTTTGGGGTAATTACGCCTTTTTGATCGCCTGCTATTACACTTTTTGTGAGGGAAGAGGGGAAAAAATGGCTATTTTGGCATAGTTTTTAAAAAAATTTTTTTACAGCATTCGCCTGGGGGGCCATCTCATGTAATATTTTTATAGAGCAGGTTGTTACGGACGCAGCGATACCCAATATGTCCAACTTTTTTATTGTTGGAAAGTTTTACACATTAGATGCATTTTGAACAGAATAAAATATTTTTTTTTGTGTTGCCATTTTCAGAGAGCCATATTTTTTTCAGTTTTCAGGCGATTGTCTCAGGTAGGGTACAGTTTTTGCGGGACAAGATGACGGTTGAATTGATACCATTTTGGGGTAATTACGCCTTTTTGATCGCCTGCTATTACACTTTTTGTGAGGGAAGAGGGGAAAAAATGGCTATTTTGGCATAGTTTTTAAAAAAATTTTTTTACAGCATTCGCCTGGGGGGCCATCTCATGTAATATTTTTATAGAGCAGGTTGTTACGGACGCAGCGATACCCAATATGTCCAACTTTTTTATTGTTGGAAAGTTTTACACATTAGATGCATTTTGAACAGAATAAAATATTTTTTTTTGTGTTGCCATTTTCAGAGAGCCATATTTTTTTCAGTTTTCAGGCGATTGTCTCAGGTAGGGTACAGTTTTTGCGGGACAAGATGACGGTTGAATTGATACCATTTTGGGGTAAATACGCCTTTTTGATCGCCTGCTATTACACTTTTTGTGAGGGAAGAGGGGAAAAAATGGCTATTTTGGCATAGTTTTTAAAAAAATTTTTTTTACAGCATTCGCCTGGGGGGCCATCTCATGTAATATTTTTATAGAGCAGGTTGTTACGGACGCAGCGATACCCAATATGTCCAACTTTTTTATTGTTGGAAAGTTTTACACATTAGATGCATTTTGAACAGAATAAAATTATTTTTTTTTGTGTTGCCATTTTCAGAGAGCCATATTTTTTTCAGTTTTCAGGCGATTGTCTCAGGTAGGGTACAGTTTTTGCGGGACAAGATGACGGTTGAATTGATACCATTTTGGGGTAAATACGCCTTTTTGATCGCCTGCTATTACACTTTTTGTGAGGGAAGAGGGAAAAAAATGGCTATTTTGGCATAGTTTTTTTATTTTTTTTTTACAGCATTCGCCTGGGGGGCCATCTCATGTAATATTTTTATAGAGCGGGTTATTACGGATGTGGCGATACCTAACATGTTTATGTATTGTGTGTTTTTTTATTTTTAATCAATTTTTTAACTTTTTTTTTAACTTTTTTTTTTTTTTTTCACTTTCTTGACTCAGATCCACTTGGTTCTTCAAGAACCAGTGGGTCTGGTATTTTACAATACACTGCAGTACACTGTATAGTGTACTGCAGTGTATTTTCTTATAGCCTGTTCAAGCTCCTGCCTTTAGCAGGAGCTTGAACAGGCTTCCATGGCAAGCCAGACGAAAGCGTCTGGTTGCCATGGTAACCATCGGGACGCTGCCACAGCAGAGCAGCGTCCCGATGGAAGGGAGAGGGAGCTTCCTCCCTCTCATCTGCCCACACCATCGGCGCTGCCAGCGCACCGCAGCGCCGATGGGAGAGGAAGGGAGCGCTCCCTCCCTGTTAACCCCTTCCATACAGCGGTCCCTACGGACCGCGGCATGGAAGGGGTTAAACTGCTGACATCGGTGCTAGCACCGATGTCAGCAGTTTCAAGCAGAGTATCAGCTGTATGCTGATACTCTGCTTGCATACGCTCGGCCATCCTGAGAAATCATTGCGGGCGGCACTTGCGGCAGCCGCCCGCACATTGCAATTCCCCCCCGCCCACCATCTCCCACAGGCAATCAGGGGGGCGGGGGGACACCCTGACCTCCCCCTAAATACTGACACTCGGCGGGGATTCGCTAGAATAGCGCTATCCCCGCCGAGTACCCCTTGCCTGCTGTGAATGGCTGGTCTGAATAGACCAGCCATTCACAGCGATCGCCTTTATGGGGGGTGCACGGCACCCCCCGAGGCCTTAACTATGGGTGGCTGGGTGTTTTAAACAGCACCCATTACAGCATGTAACCCCCCCTGCACTGAGCAGGGGGGGTTTACATGCAGGGCGTACCGGTACGCCCTGTTGCACTAAGTACCTCGTGCCCAGGACGTACCGGTATGCCCATTGTCGCCAAGGGGTTAAAATCAGAAACCCTTTTAATTACTTGGTAGGCCTCCGTTCTAAATTCGTCTATTGATGCTATGTTTGTGCACTATGCGAACTCAAGTGTAGACATACAGTAGAATACGAAGCTAAACTTAGGTCTTAGGACTTTTCACACTGTCTCTACAATGTACCAGTTAAACTGACCAGTGGGCTTTCAGTATATTAGCAGTATTGTTTGACAGTATTTTTTTCATGCATAGATTAGAGCAGCAGACTGTGCTATGCTATACACAAGTACCTAATAATTAAGTATATCTCATGCTATACTTTTTTAGGACCTATGGGTGATGAATGCCAATCCAATGGCATATTTTAATGCGTGTGTCCAAAGTTTCTATTCTGGATAGAGTGTGAAAATAGCCTAATAAGCTTGGCTCATTTATGAATCACAAAAATAATGACCTTGTTGCCCATAGCAACCATTCAAAGCACAGCTTAAATTTTAGGTTGCGGTGCTAAAATTAAACTTGTAATGCAGTTGCCATGGGCAACAAAGAAGGTAATATTTTGACAGCTTTGATAACTGATGTAAATAACAAATCATCCAGCTAGTGATGGAAGTTATTGTACTGATTGATGATGGGTTGTACACTGTGTCCTTTACATAAAATTGTTCTTAAAGGAGACATTTATTATGCAGAGGATGTTAATACAAGGCACTTATTAATTTATTGTCCTTATTGCTTAGCTTGCTGGCCAGATCCATTATTCCATCACATTATTCACTGCTCATTTCCATGGTTATGACCACCCTACAATCCATCAACGGTGGCAATACTTGTACACTATAGGAAAAAGCTGCAACCTATGTGAGCTCCCACAGTCCCGGCCACCAGAGATGTTGGCATTTCCAGCCAGCAAAGGAAGCAATATCGATAATAACAATACATTAGTAAGTGGCTTTTAGAAACTTTCACTACATGATAAATGCCACTTGCAGAAATGAGACAACCCCTTTAATTGCATGAGAGTACTTTCACATATATGTTTTTGCTGGTGTTTTTCTGCTCTTTTGCATTTTTAGTGAGTTTTTGCCCCTACATTTTAGCTGAAGGTCTATAGAAAATTCTGACCACAAGCAGGTGTTCTATTTTTTTTTTTTTTTTGTGGGACAAGTTTAATTTAATATTGTATATGATATAGTGGGGAGCTGGAAAAATGCCAAATAAAAACTTATCAAAAAGTCATACATACCCCAAAATAGTATCAATAAAAACTACAGATCACCTAGCAAAAATGAGCCCCCAGAAAGCTCTGTAGACTTAACTTTAAAAACCTTTCAGAGGTCAGAATATGGAGACCATAAACAGAACAAAACCCATAAAACTGTGGCAGAATTTTTTCCAATGCCACCCCATTTTGGAATTTTTTCCAGCTTTCCACTAAATCGAATGCTTTATCAAATGAGAATTAGAAAGTACAATGTTAAACAGAAAAATAAAAAAGTTATAACTCCTTCCTATCAGGAAGGAGTTCAATATTTAAATCCATTTGTTTTCCATTAACGTGCTTCCCTTGACAGATACCATAAGGGAATGGAAATTTATGGGAGTAGTCCACTATACAAAAGCCTACTTCCGGAGCTACTCTCGAATAGCTGATCAGCAGGGGTGCAGGTTTGTAGACCCCTGCAGATTGGATATTGATGGTCTATTTTATAAATTAAAAGTTACGCAAATATGTAATATATTTTGTTTCAATTCATCACCATCTTCAAGATGTTGGGCTTCTGTCAGTGAATGAGGACAGTCTTGTTTACATTCAGAGGCTGCAAACTTCTATATATATCGAGTCTTACAATTATCTGGAAGCTAAACAGTTTAGTCTCCAGAATGATGCATTGTAGCAAACTGCCAGAGTGATTTGTGAGGTTGTTGCAGTGTATTGTTTATAGCTCATAGAGCTGTGCCTAGACTGGATACAATGGTATCCTCAGCAGAGGAGGACAAGCTATGTATGGGTTTACGTTCTATGAGTGTAAACAACAATGTACAATATATCAATGTATTGCCATTTCATATTTGCTAGCTGTCAGTGTGTTATATAGTTAAAGAACTTTTGATTTGCATTAAAGCTTCATTAGGATAAAACCAGAAAACCTAAGACAATGTTTTTTCCTGGTCAGAAACCTAGGTCCCCAAAAATGTCACTAATTGGTGGTCTGTAGAGTCTAGCTAAATTATAAAGTAGATGGAAGATATACTATATTGGTATTCAGATTAAATTGCTGTGTTTTGGGTTCCAGTTTGGGCACTCAGTCTCTAAAAGGTTCAGCATCACTGGTCTAAAGACTAAAGGCAATAGCAAACAAGATGCAGCAGGCTAGAGAATAAGGTTGAGCCATGCCAGGAGCCAAGTCAGAATTCAATAACAGGAAAACAACCACAAGTACAAGGCAACAAAAAGGTATGATGAGACAGGAGTGTAATCCAGAAACAAAGCTGGAGTCAAAGTCAGGGTCAGGACTGGGAGTCATGAACAGAATTCATAATACTGGAAAAATATTAGGGCCAGGATAGGGCCTGACATAATCTTCATGTTCATTGCCTTGGGAACATAATGCTGTGGTCTAGACAGGAAGGTGAGCTACAGTCCTATCAATCAGGGCCAAGGCAATAGAAAAGTGACATCTCAAAAGCTAGGCAACCAGATGTGAATGTCAACAGAAGCTGCAGCAGTTGCCCACAGTGACTTGCTGTAGGAACCAATTGAGGGAACACAGTATAAGAACACAACAAATCATTTTTCCAGGGTGGTTTGATAATTACTGAAGTCAATGTTTTCTATGGACAACAAGGACATAAAAAGTTTTCATACTTGAAGCCTATAGTTATCATTATGACAACCTTGTGTAGACATGTCACTGGGAATGTGCTGAACGGGGTGTACGTTTCACCTAGGCTGGTTCGCTACATGAGATGGTAAACCTAGGGTTAAATGTGGTAATGTGCTTTGGGAGTGAAGGAAGTTCATGTCTCCCAGGAGACATGAGGAAAACCAGGGAGTGGCCTGGTCTCCAGCAAACATAATGGCTGGAGACACTTTTGTTTAAAGTTTTCTGGGCCTGGTTTTATTGGATGAATGGCAGGTTGGTAGCTGGGCCGTTCATCCACTTCATCCACTCCGGGTTTTGTGGGTTGGTGCAAGCACCACAGGTGCTGGGACCTGGACGATTAGCAGGTCCATAAAGCCTGTAGGTTTCATTGAGGCTGGGTGCAGCTTGAAGCTGAAAGGCTGCTGGCCTCAGACGTGTATGCCGAACAAGGTAAAACCCTGTTGGACTGTTTTGTTTTGCTTTTATACCTCTGTTCCTGGGAGTGGACTGTTTTGTTTCTTGGTTCATGCCAAAAATAAACAAGAACTGCCTTATGTTGAACAAGACTGCTGAGTGAACTTTGTCCAACACACCATTCCCTGGGAAAACCCGTTCACAATTGGTGGAGGATGTGGGCAAACTGCTGTTGGTAGTGGCAACAGGGTGTGTGGGACTATAGCAGTGAATGGCCTGGGTGAAAGCGGCTGCTACCCTTTCAAAACAGCCAAGCGTTATGGAGGAGTTAATCAAGCACATGGTGCAGGCCAACTTGCAGCAGCAAGAGACGAATAAGCTCCTCATCCAGCAGATGGTCCTCCTAACCGACGCCGTTCGCACTCGGGAGACTGCAGCTCCGCCCACTTCGGATTATGGACATAGTGTGAGGAGAGCTGTGCAGCGTGCTCTGCAGAAGATGACGGCCAATGACGACATTGAGGCCTACCTGTCTGTGTTCGAACGTGTTGCGGAGCGAGAAAGGTTACCCGCCGCTGAGTGGGCCGAGGTACTGGCTCCTTACTTGATAGGTGAACCTCAGAAGGCGTACTACGACCTCAGCGAGCAAGAGGTTAAGGACTACTCTCGCCTCAAGGGTGAGATACTTGCCCAACTGGGGGTTACCGCTGCGGTCCTTGCCCGAAGGGTCCGCAATTGGAGCTACAGCGTGGACAAGTCAGCAAGGTCCCAGATGTACGACCTGGTCCATTTGGTGAGGAAGTGGCTGGAGCCCAACACCTCCACTCCGGCATAGATCCTTGAGAAGGTCGTAATGGATCGTTGCCTCCATGCCCTTCCTGCGGACCTACAGCGCTGGGTGGGACAAGGTAACCCGCTGAATATCGATGGGATGGTGAGCCTAGTCGAGAAGTACCAGGCCACCGAGGAGTACCTCCAGGAGTTGCCCACAGTGCCCATGCCGTCCCGAAGCACCAATCCGGTGCCGAGGGGTAAGAGGATGCCGTCTGTTGGGGGTGCTGTCGGTGAGAGGGGGCAAATGAGGGGTGATGGGCGAGGTGACTCTAAGGGGGACTCCCTGCCCAGGAGACCCGGGCCTCTCCGGTGTTGGAGATGCCATAAGCTAGGACACGTGGCTGCCCATTGCCCTCTCACCGACGAGCCCATGGAGTGTGGCATGAGTCGGCGCCAATCCCTATTTGCGGAGCCGTCTTGTGTTGCCTGGCCAGGACTTGAGACTGACCCACAAGTCTGCAACCTGAAAATCAATGACTTCCCAGCCAAGGCCTTGCTAGACTCAGGAAGCCTTGTGACTTTGGTGCATGCCAGCCTGGTGCCTGGGGACTTGGTGTTGGAAAAACACATGAGTGTGGTGTGTATCCATGGCGACACCAAAGTTTACCCCATAGTGCTGGCTAAGGTCGGGACTGAACTTGGCACCGTCCATTATGATGTGGGCGTGGTAAAAAAAACCTCATGCATGAGGTTATATTAGGACGTGACTTCCCATTGTTTTGGGCTTTGTGGGGGCAAAGAAAGGTCCCTGAAAGGAAGGTTGGTCCTCAAAAGGTCAATGCGTTACCCCCTATAATTGAGGAAAATGTGCAGGATGCATTTGATGCCCTTCCTTTGCAGATCCTGGATGGAGAGGAGGAGGAGGCTCCTCCCATGGAACAAAATATTCCAGACCTAGAGGTGTCTAGGGGTAATTTTTGGACTGTACAGTTGCAGGATCCCATTCTCAAAATTGCGAGAGAAAGTGTTACTGTGATTAATGGGGTACCAGAAGCTGAGAAAAGGTTTCCACACTTTTCTACCTCTAATGATCTCTTCTATAGAGTCACTAAAATTAATGACAAGGTTGTGGAACAGCTTCTGGTAACTAAGCCATACCGGCTTCAGGTGCTTGACATGGCACATAGTCATGCTCTTGGGGGACACTTGGGGACTGACAAAACGCAGGAGAGAGTCCTCCAGCAGTTTTATTGGCCTGCGGTGTATGGTGACATTAAGAAGTTCTGTGAGTCATGTCCCACATGTCAGCTTAGCGCCCCAGTGTCTCATTTCCACAGTCCCTTGGTTTCGCTCCCTATTATAGAGGTGTCGTTTGAGCGCATTGCCATGGATTTGGTGGGCCCTGTGGTAAAGTCGGCTCGAGGACACCAGTACATTTTGGTTGTCCTGGATTATGCGACCCACTATCCAGAGGCTGTGCCCTTAAGAAACGCCACCTCTAAAGCAATTGCCCGGGAGCTATTTTTTATGTTTTCCAGGACTGGGATTCCCAAAGAGATCCTGACAGACCAAGGTACGCCCTTTATGTCAAAGGTGATGAAGGAGTTGTGCAAACTCTTTAAAATCTCACATATACGTACCTCGGTATACCATCCTCAAACCGACGGACTCGTGGAGCGGTTTAATAAAACGTTAAAACATATGTTAAAGAAAGTGGTGGGAAAAGATGGTCATGACTGGGATCATTTGTTACCCTACCTGTTGTTTACTATTAGGGAAGTGCCCCAAGCATCCACGGTGTTCTCTCCTTTTGAGTTGGTCTATGGGCGTCACCCAAGAGGTCTACTCAATATTGCAAAGGAGACGTGGGAGAGTGAGCCTACCCCACACAGAAGTGTTATTGAGCATGTAGCTCAAATGTAGGACCGTATAGCCACGGTAATGCCCTTAGTAAGGGAACACCTCCAGAGGGCGCAAGAAGCCCAAAGCAGGATTTACAACCGTTCTGCAAGAATCAGAACCTTCAACCCAGGCGACAGGGTCCTCATATTAGTTCCCACTGTAGAGAGTAAGTTCCTGGCGAAGTGGCAGGGTCCCTATGATATTGTGGAAAAGGTCAGTGAGGTAAACTATAAGGTGCATCAACCTGGTAGAAGAAAGCCGTTCCAAGTTTACCACATAAACTTGATCAAGCCCTGGAAAGATAGGGAGTCCTTGGTGGCGACAAATGATGGTAAAAGTCACAACCAAACCCTGCGGTCAAGATTGGTGACACTCTGTCGGCGTCACAGAAACAGGAAGCTACGGAATTTTTGCAGAAAAATAAAGATACATTTTCTGACCTTCCAGGGCATACACATTTCATCCGGCATCACATTGAAACTGAGCCTAGAAGTCGAGTCAACCTCAAGCCCTATAGGATACCAGAGGCCCATGGGGAGGCGGTGTCCGCCGAGGTGAAGCGTATGCTTGCTTTGGGGGTAATTGAGGTCTCACAGAGTGAGTGGTCCAGCCCAGTTGTCTTAATTCCCAAACCCGATGGAACTTGGAGGTTCTGTAACGACTTTAGGAAATTGAATGAGATCTCCAAGTTCGACGCTTACCCTATGCCCAGGGTAGATGAGCTGATTGAAAGGTTGGGTAGTGCCAGGTACATAACTACTCTTGATCTGACAAAATGCTACTGGCAAATCCCACTTACTGATCGGGCTAAAGAAAAAACGGCATTCTCCACCCCTGATGGGCTGTTCCAGTATGTAGTGATGCCGTTCGGGTTACATGGGGCACCTGCAACTTTTCAGAGGTTGATGGACTTGGTCCTATGGCCCCATCGTGATTACTCTGCGGCCTACCTCGACAATGTGGTCATTTTTAGCACCGATTGGGAAAGTCACCTCTGTAAGGTTCAAGCTGTACTAGATGCCATAAGTGATGCTGGGTTGACTATAAATGCAGAGAAATGTGCTTTAGCCCTAGAAGAGGCCAAATACTTGGGCTACGTTATTGGAAGAGGGTTGATTAAGCCACAGCTAAATAAAATTGAGGCAATACAGAATTGGCCTACACCTCTGACAAAGAAGCAGGTCAAAGCTTTCCTTGGTATTACAGGTTATTACCGTAGGTTTGTACCAAACTTTGCCTCAGTTGCAGCCCCGTTAACGGACTTGACAAAGGGTGGAAAGTCAGCCATGGTGACATGGTCTACAGTAGCCAAGAAGGCTTTCCAAAGTCTTAAGTCTGCTTTGTGCCAACAACCTGTGTTGATTACCCCGGACTTCAGGCGAGAATTTCTGGTACAGACAGATGCCTCTAACACAGGGTTAGGTGCAGTGCTCTCATAGGTCGTGAATGGTGAGGAGCATCTGGTAATGTACCTGAGTAGGAAGCTGTCCCCGGCCAAGAAAAACTATGCCATTGTGGAAAGAGAGTGTCTTGCAGTGAAATGGGCCCTAGAAGCCCTGAAATATTACTTACTGGGTAGGAAATTCAGGTTAGTGACGGACCATGCCCCCCTAGCATGGATGAAGATAAACAAAGAGAAAAATGCGAGGGTGACCAGATGGTTTTTGTCCTTACAGAACTTTAATTTCTCGGTGGAACACAGACCAGGTAAACTATAGCCGAATGTTGACACCGTGTCAAGGGTACATTGTCTGTGAAGCCAAAATGCTCAGCCCTCCGGTCTGAAGAAGAGGGGGGAGGGATATGTAGACATGTCACTGGGAATGTGTGGAACGGGGTGTACGTCTCACCTAGGCTGGTTCGCTACATGAGATGGTAAACCTAGGGTTAAATGTGGTAATGTGCTTTGGGAGTGAAGGAAGTTCATGTCTCCCAGGAGACATGAGGAAAACCAGGGAGTGGCCTGGTCTCCAGCAAACATAATGGCTGGAGACACTTTTGTTTAAAGTTTTCTGGGCCTGGTTTTATTGGATGAATGGCAGGTTGGTAGCTGGGCCGTTCATCCACTCCGGGTTTTGTGGGTTGGTGTCAGGCACCACAGGTGCTGGGACCTGGACGATTAGCAGGTCCATAAAGCCTACAGGTTTCATGGAGACACTGAGGCTGGGTGCAGCTTGAAGCTGAAAGGCTGCTGGCCTCAGACGTGTATGCCGAACAAGGTAAAACCCTGTTGGACTGTTTTGTTTTGCTTTTATACCTCTGTTCCTGGGAGTGGACTGTTTTGTTTCTTGGTTTATGCCGAAAATAAACAAGAACTGCCTTATGTTGAACAAGACTGCTGAGTGAACTTTGTCCAACACACCATCCCCTGGGAAGACCCGTTCACACTTGTTACACTGTGATGAGGACACTATGTTTCATTCTTTTTTCTCTCTTGTTGACCATGGCCCATGAAAAATCGGATGATAAGAAATCAGTAATCATTGTTATTTCAATGTTATGAAGCTGGAGGTAAGGTAATTTATTCTCACTATGCTTCCTGAAAACTCCAAATCTGATTGTTGCAATGAAAAGATGAGTGTGTTTTAGCAGAGACATAAGCTAAAATACTGCATGGAATAGAATGCTGGAAGACAAAGCTGTACCACAAAGCTGTTACATCTTTCATAACCCCACATGTATTATTTAAACAAATGGAATACATATTTGTGAGTAATAAGATGCATTGTGTAATATTGTGCTGCATTTCCAAGTTTTTTATACAAATCTTTCCATTTGATTCTAGTGTAAAAGCCATTTCATTACAATATTAATCAGTGTTTGGCATATAACAAAGCTCTGCTCTAGATGCCAAATGAAAATTAATAGATATTTTATGCAGCTTCTAAAATTTCACATTTTCCAATGAGACTGATGCCTTGCCATAAAAATCTATGTACCGTACTAGAAAAACCTGTGTCAATCATCTGGGTCAGGGTAGTGGAAGCACACAGGTTAGAAATGACAGTCCCAGTTAAATCAGGAGGTAATTTCTGTAATTAATTCTGTACACTGGGTTGTGTGGATTATCTGGATGTATTTGACTAAAAGAATAGGATCAAAGAGGTACCCTCCTAATTAATAGGATGTCTGTAAGGCCCTCTTATTATTCAGATGGCATACTCTGAATGATACACTGAAAGACATTAGTAAAAAATCCAGAAATTAACATCTGTCGGTTCTTCTCATGTAAATGAAATCTTCTGTATGTCAGCTGCCCGCCATATTAAGAATTCATCTGTTAGATCTTACTAATTTATGAAAGATCAATGAGGCTGAACAGTTCAAACTAATATTCTATGAAAGATGGTCTATTATTAGAGAATGAGTTAGTATTAATAGCTTTCTTTCTGGCATTGACAATAAGCAAATGACAGCAATTTTATTTTTCCTATTACCTACTAATGGCACAACCATTATATTTGTAATAAGATGATTTCTTAAATGATGTGGTCATGTGTGTTAGCACAATGGGGGTCATACATTATAGCTCTACACCAGTTTTGTGTGGTGGGGTCATGTATCAAAAACCATACATATAAAGATTAATCAAAGAAATATGGGACCTAATTTATAGCTTGGCCATGTGCTGCTCAGGATTGGAACTAGGCTATCCACTAGCATTACCTGTGTAAACATCACCTGAATCAGGGCTCTGGCAAGAAGGGGTATTTAACCCCTTCAGGACCCTGCCATTTTTCACCTTAAGGACCAGGCCGTTTTTAGCAATTCTGACATGTTACTTTATGTGGTGCTAACTTTAAAACCCTTTTACTTATCAAGGCCATTCTGAGATTGTTTTCTCATCACATATTGTACTTCATGACAGTGGCAAATTTGAGTCAAAATATTAGATTTTTATTTATGAAAAAATACCAAATTTACCAAAAATGTAAAAAAAAATTCCAAATTTCAATTTCTCTACTTTTAAAATACATAGTAATACCTCCAAAAATAGTTATTACTTTACATTCCCCATATGTCTACTTCATGTTTGGATCATTTTGAAAATGACATTTTCTTGTTTTGGGATGTAAAAAGGCTTAGAAGATTAGAAGCAAATCTTGAAATTTTTCTGAAAATTTCCAAAACCCACTTTTTTAATGACCAGTTCAGGTCTGAAGTCACTTTGTGAGGCTTACATAATAGAAACCACATAAAAATGACAGCATTTTAGAAACTACATCCCTCAAGGTATTCAAAACTGATTTTACAAACGTTAACCTTTTAGGTGTTCCACAAGAATTAAAGGAAAATGTAGACGAAATTTCAAAATTTCACTTTTTTGGCAGATTTTCCATTTAAATCCATTTTTTTCATTAACAAAGCAAGGGTTAACAGCCAAACAAAACTCAGTATTTATTACCCCGATTCAGTAGTTTACAGAAACACCCCATTTGTGATCGGAAACTGATGTACGGGCACACGCCAGGGCGCAGAAGGAAAGGACCACCATATTGTTTTTGGAGGGCAGATTTCACTGGGAAAATTTTAAGTTGTCATGTCACATTTGAAAACCTCCTGATGCACCCCTAAAGTAGAAACTCCTAAAAAGTGACCCCATTTTGGAAACTACAGGATAAGGTGGCATGCGCATTGATGAAGCCGGGACCCGGGCGACCGCCGGCTCTCAACGCGCGTGCGCAGATTGCTTATCGCAATGCGCAGGCGCGGGAGTTCGCGATCGTACAGGGCCGGGAGACGAAAGAGATGGCTGCCCGGCCCTGTCAATCAACGCAAGGGAGGAGGGGTAAGGGGCGATATTATGGCCGCTCCTAGGTGCAGGGTTCACGCCTACTGCACCTAGGGGGCCTAATTAGCATATTATAAAAACGCTATTTTAACAAAAACTACCATACAGTTTTCTATAAAAGAAGGCTTTCTGTCATCAGGTGTCATTTGCGATTTGCAAATGACACTCGGTTTTGTAGGCTAAATTCTGATGACAGAAACCCTTTAATCAGTTTCTATGAGGAGGTAAGTTCTAGACTTGACCGTGGCGAATCAATGGATGTCGTATATCTGGACTTCTCCAAAGCATTTGACACTGTACCACATAAAAGGTTAGTATATAAAATAAGAATGCTTGGACTGGAAGAAAATGTCTGTATGTGGGTAAGTAACTGGCTCAATGATAGAAAACAGAGGGTGGTTATTAACGGCACATTCTCAGATTGGGTCACTGTCACTAGTGGGGAACGACAGGGGTCAGTATTGGGCCCAATTCTAATCAATATATTTATTAATGATCTTGTAGAAGGCTTGTACAGTAAAATATCAATTTTTGCAGATGGCACTAAACTGTGTAAAGTAATTAACACAGAAGAGGACAGTACACTGCTACAGAGGGACCTGGATAGATTGGAGGCCTGGGCAGAGAAGTGGGAGATGAGGTTTAACACTGACAAATGTAAGGTTATGCACATAGGAAGTAATAATACAAGTCACCAGTACATACTAAATGGTAAAACACTGGGTAACACTGACATGGAAAAGGTCCTAGGAATTTTAGTGAACAGCAAACTAAGCTGTAGAAACCAGTGTCAGACAGCTGCTGCCAAGGCCAATAAGATAATGGGTTGCATCAAAAGAGGCATAGATGCCCGTGATGAGAACATAGTCCTGCCACTTTACAAATCACTAGTCAGACCACACATGAAGTACTGTGTACAGTTCTGGGCTCCTGTGAGCAAGGCAGACATAGCAGAGCTGGAGAGGGTTCAGAGGAGGGTAACTAAAGTCATAACTGGAATGGGTGGACTACAGTACCCAGAAAGATTATCAAAATTAGGGTTATTTACTTTAGAAAAAAAGATGACTGAGGGGAGATCTAATAACTATGTATAAATATATCAGGGGTCAGTACAGAGATCTCTCCCATGATCTATTTATCCACAGGACTGTTACTGTGATGAGGGGACATCCTCTGTGCCTGGAGGAAAGAAGGTTTGTTCACAAACATAGAAGAGGATTCTTTACGGTAAGAGCAGTAAGACTATGGAACTCTCTGCCTGAGGAGGTGATCGTAAGTTCAGTAAAAGAGTTCAAGAGGGTCCTGGATGTATTTCTGGAGAGTAATAATATTATAGGTTATAGTTACTAGAGATAGGTTGTTGATCCAGGGAGTTATTCTGATTGGAGTCGGGAAGGAATTTTTTTCCCCTAAAGTGAGGAATATTGGCTTCTACCTCACAGGGGTGAGACAGATGGACAGATGTCTTTTTTCGGTCTTATAAACTATGTTACTATGTTACTAAATATGGTATAACATCACAAAATGCTAGCCACATCGTAGCTGCACAGAAGTGAAAGCACCGCCTCGTCAGCCCGTTTCTATTTTTGTTTAAAGCAGAACTTGATTATATAGTGCTGGATAGGCTATCATTAAAAAAATATAGAAGCTCTTGTTTATACCTTGTGTATACCTGTTTTAGGGTACGGCTACACGATGACATTGGCACACAACCAAAGGGTACATCTACACTGCAACATGTGCCGCACAACATTTATGTTGTAGTAATGTTGCATAACAACATTTTCTGTAATGACAGTCTATGGTGTCGTACTGTGACATGCTGTGATCGTACTGTTTGACTGTAGTGTTCTATTAGTTTGCTTCTGTGTAGATCAATGTAGAGCAAGTTCCCTATACATCTGCCTGGAGTTCAGGCTTTTGAGTTCACAGAGGATTACCCGTACACAAGAAGGCACCAAACTCTTAGCAAAAAGACTTTCTCATCTTCTGGATGTAAGCAACACCATTCTGATTCCCACAGAAGACATCCTACAAAATGGTGGGGAATTGAAACACAAAGAGGATATTTATTAACAATGTAGTGACTTAATTTTAATGTAATGTGGGCAGGTACATACCTAATGTATCTTGTAATCACTGTTTCACTTGTCTGTACCACACTGTCGTTTGTGTTTGTTACAATGTGTTATTCTAATATTGTGCTACAGCAGTTGATGGTGCAATATAAATAAAACAAAATAATTTACACAAGCTTACGTTCTTTTTTTCAGCTGGTATGTTCATCGTAGTTTTCTGATTTAAACGGTATGAAATGGAAGGTCTGTTTTTCCTTTTGCATCTAGGTCTAGTGAATAGTTTAGCAGAGCTCTTGACTGAAATGACATTTGTGAGCATTTAAATTATAAATAGGTTTGGATTAGTTAAATTGACGCGTTAATTGAAAAATAATAAAATGTACAAGTTTTCCAAGCGTAATAAGTGATGAGCATGAATTCTGCAGAAATAAGAATTACACACACCAAAGAGATTGTAAGATTTTGTTATGATTATTATTATTTTTTGTGAGATCTGAATGAACTATATTTCTCATTTATCTCCAGTGACAGAAACTTTTTATTTTTTAAAACCTTTACAGCTAAAAAAAATTGTTGTATAGTGGGTTAACCTAGAATAGAGCTGAGTTTTTTCAAGGGGAATAAATTGGGAATGCAAATGCAGTGAACTGTAAAATAAGTAGAATGAACTGGAAAAGTGGTAATAAAAGGCATTTAAGAGCTGTAAAGTTGTTTCTTCTTTAAAATCTCATTCGTTTGCTGACTGAATAATATTGAAATAGTATTAAATCATCCCTACGTTCTTTGGACTATTCATGAACAGAGATTTCTATGCAAAAAAAAAATAGCTATTTTTTTTATTCCTTAGTTTTGATCAGTCAGAGTAGTGTAGAAGCAATAGAAAAAGTTTGCAGTTTGTTCTTATGATGAGGTACTGGGCAGCTATAGGTAGGGCCATGATACCCTATTCCACCACATACTGGATGACATTTAGTAAGATTTGCACGCTACCAGAGAGTTTACCAGGAAGAATGTCCAGTGGGGAGTGTACCATAGAATAGAAATAATTACATCTACTATAGATGAGCAAATCGATTTGTTAGAATCAAGATTTGACACGAACTTCTGAAAAAATGAATCAGAATTTCATCAGATTCAAGTGGGTAGAATTTTTCCAGAGAGAGAGAGAGAGAATCAGTTCGTACCCATATGGAACTTTTTGGCCAATTCGGATGAACTGGACCAAAACAAATTTTAGGAAACACGCTCATCTCTAACATCTAACTAATCAACAGCATTCACTACATTAACATCAGGGGTATACCTAGCCTCTCTGCTGCCAGAGGCTAACACTGAAATGGTGATACCTTCTCCTGCCTAATTCTCAATCCAACCCCTCCCCCTCCCCTATTATTACAGACATAAATGGATGGACATTGCATACAGCACTATGAAACATACATGATAATAAAGCACTACATACTGTACATAGTAATATCTCTTCTGATGTAGATATTTCCTTTTCTCATTGTTTCCATTCATAGATCAGACCACCTTGACAACTTCTTTCAACCACTTCTTGTCTATTTACAGTTTGCCACACATTTAAGTTTCCTCACTTTTACATCAGGCATTCGTGATCACGTCATCACCTTGCGCAGGATTTCACTATAATGTAATTGCAACCTCCTGCACTGCTCTACTGCCTCATAGGCTTCAGGCCTAGTGGCCTGCAGCCTATAAGGCTGAATGACAGGGACAGGAGCCATAAGTTCTTGTGCCCCCCACGTAAACTGCCACCCCTTCAGAGGTAAGCCACCCAAAGCATGATGCTTATCTCATCTCATGGCAGATTTGGCCTTTATTTCATTCATCCTTCCCCTAATTATAAACATAAATGTGCATTATATGTATGTCTATAAAGTGTGGTGCCCCTTGAATATCATAGTGTCACACAGAGAGCCAACCATAGAATCAACACCATTGACATAATTCCTCCAAAAGTATCTCAGTGCCACACACACTGCCCTTATAACATCATTGTTATAGAAACTTCCCATCCTGAAAAGCACATAGAGCCCCACACCACACAAAATAACAGTGCAACTAGTGCTAACAAAGAATACCAAGTAACCAAGTTTATGTGGGTAAAAAGGGGGTGTGGTTTCCGGATGTGGTTTAACACTGGGCTGTTATTTGATGTCAATAGTTTGTTCATACTAAGTATGTCATTTTAATAAATAAAATACAGCCAATGATGCAAAGGCCTCGTATGTGAATAGGTGTTATTCAGTGAGCTCCTATGGAGTAGCAAATAAGTCAGGAGAAATACATCTCCTACAACCTATTTCAGTGCTACCCCTGAATCTTGCAGCCCTATGGACATGCCCAGTTTGCCATACCAATTTGTTTTGTAAAACCAATTGAAAACGATTATTTATGGAGATAGTAATAGAAATTATAGAATTATATTTGATATTTGTCTCTAATGTTATCATTATCCCTGTAATCGTACTGCCCTGGAGCAAGGGTACTTTGGAGTCTGGACATTTGTCCCTATTGCAGTGAGCCTCTTAGGAGCTGGTGCAGAGGATGGGACTTGTAGTGTCCCTGATGAGATGTGTGATGGTGTACTCCCTCAGGCCATCACTTCCTGGGGTTAGGCGCAGTGAAAAGTTGGTGTGAAAGGATCAGGCAGACATAGAAGAACAACAAATGATTTGCTTTACTAAGTGCAAAGGATGAGTTACCATACACCCAGTGCAATGTCTTTATACCCAGCTGATGAAGTATTGTGGCTGCCAAGATGGCAAACAATAGCACTCTAGGGTAGTTCTCGCTCGTCTGATTTCCCTTCGTTACGGCTACGAAATGGCACCTGTGGCTGTAGAACACCACTTGATAAATACAGGCTTTAGTATTTGCCTGATCTGTGCTATGGTGACGGGAGTCTTAACATGTTCTCCCTCACCTGCAGCAGGATCTGTTAAACTTTAGTCACTGTTCATCCTACTGACTGTAGCACTGTAGCTCTGAAGAACATCCGGAGCAGTGATCTTCACAATTGAGCTGTGGCCCTAAAGACCCTCGTAACGGGAGCAGATATTCATGCTTCCTCGCTACTCACTAGCCTAGCTAGCTCTCTCTAGAGCTCCCCCTAATGTCTTCATTAAAAATATCAGCAATTTTCTTGATACAGGGTTAAATTTCAGTTTGCTTCCAGACTGTCCCTTTCTGTTTAATCTGAGTCCCATAAAATTACAGCTCATGAAGACTCTAATCTCTGATCTCCTGACCTCATAAGCACTTATATAAGCCATATTCTTATCAGATTGAAAATGATTTAGATATAATGAGTGTTTATGAAGTCAGGAGATCAGAGATAACAGCTCTACATGATCCATCATCCGACAGGGTTCACAATAAACAGAAAGTGACAGTCTGCAAATAGATTGAAATTTAACCCTGTATCACAAAAGCAGCTGAAAATGTTGTAATTGAAAAAATGATTTTTAGCCCAAAATGAATAGAATGCAATAATTTAAAAAAACTGCCCCTAGGGTGTTCATAGCCTTTAAATCTTAATATTTAATCTTAAATCTAAGTGATTTATATGAACTAATTCAACCAGTTATTCCATAAATTTAAATTAAACATGTAATGATTGTGGGTCAGTAGTCAGTAGCTTCACGGGAAAACTGTGTACAGTTTTACTGCAAATTGGTGCACCTTGGCAATGCAGTTTTTGAACTGCTCAGCGTCTAAAAGTGTAGTACATGGTTATAATTTGGCTTTCCATTTTGCAAAATTGGGACAATTCACAATAAGACTGCTAGATGTAAGCTAGATGTTTTCACTCTGTGATTTTGGTGAGTTTTTGCTGCAACTCCTGAGAAATTTGTGCCATGAAATTGTAATGCATAATCTTTAAATGCTGTAATTGTAGGTCCCCGGTATTCCCTCTTTGAAGAATAGAGAAATTTCATCTTGCTGAACAGTACCTAATGGCAGCTCTAAAGTATGTTTCATATAAAAAATGTATCACCTTGATGTAGACAGGCAGGGAACAATATGATTAGATGTGTTAAAAAATGTTCATTCTCCACCTCCACAGGTCAATGCTTCCTCCAGTTAGGATTTTTTTGAGCGCTCATATGATCTTTTACCAAATGCTGTAACTGAGCAGTGGAAGACAAATATAGCCCAAGATAGAAAAGGCTAAAGTGAAGTGAGTATAATGCACAGTGTGTCATGACTAATGTATATGTTCTTGATCTTTGCATCGAATGTTCTGTTGTTTCAAGACTTTTGTTTGCATTTAACAAAGTCTTAAGACATAAAAAAACAGGATAAAATAATGCAAAAAGTGTTGGTAATTCAGTGTACAGACAGTATGATCAGAGGCTATAGGTATTATTGGGGAGGATTGGGAACTCAAAATGGGTATGGGAAAAAACAAGAAGTGGCCCCATGTAGTAGGCAGGGCCAAAATTGTAAAATGTGTGGCCAAGTAGGCGGGTGGGGGTGGGTGGCTTGCGGACCAGTCTGTAGCTTTTATGGATACGATTTTGGAACATATATGCCATTTTGATCACTTTTTCCTTCAGATTTTTGGGACAATAAAGTGACAGAAAAAACAGCAGATCTACCATTTTGATTTTTCTATTATGGCTTTCACAGTACAGACTAAATACATTTATATTTTTATAGTACAGGCATTTTGTGTGCAACAATTGCAATCTTTATTTTTTATTTTTGTTTTTAATATGGATACAGGAGCTGGTTTGAATGTTTATACCTTTATTGTAATTGATTTTGCTCAATTACATTTTTTGTGATTTCTAAATAAATTAGACTTTTGGTGTTATTCCATCCTGGTGTGTCCTGGTATGCAGAGTTGTATCTGTAGATACCAATATATTGTATATGAATAACACTATATATATGTGTGTGTGTATGTTTGTATGTGGGTGTGTACGTATATAAAGAGAGAACTAAAATGTGTTTATTGGAATTTATTTTGTGCAATTATGCTTTTTGTGATTACTAAAAAAACTAGACTTTTGTTGCTATCTAAGCTTCCTAGAATATAGAGATTAGTGTTTAGTGAATCGAAGTTGATAAAGTGGAAATCGATCCGAATTTCCCCAAAAATTTGATCTGTCATTAATCCAAATTTCCTTGTGCTCAGTGGTAACGAATTGGATTTTTCTAAAATGGGTGGTGCACATGTTACAAAGTGAAAGTAATAAGCCCGGGAACAAGGGATCACCCATAATGCCATGCAGCCAGTCAATCAGCAGATAGCCAGCCCCTGTGATATCACAGCCTATAAAAAAAAAACCTCACTCTGGCCGGTCTCTGCCATTTTACTGTGAAATTATTGCAGGGAGAGACGTGACAGGTGCTAGGGACAGTGATTAGGAAAGACTTTATTTGAAAAATATTAGTTCGGAAAAGTTCAGGGACAGCTTAGAGATAGTGTAGGGATATAATAGGGAGACTTTATCCACACTATAGGAAGAGTGTAGGGGCCAATAGAACAGTGTCCCTCTTTGCTAACAGTTAAACCATTCTATTACATCTTGCTGCACTAATTGTGGTTAACAAACAGTCTAATACTACTACTACTGTGGTGTCCACATTGTTTTATACATACGTAATACTATAACACCTTGAATCTCTAATTAATTGAGGTTAAAAAGCGGTCTAATACTACTGCTGTTGTGGTGTCCACATTGTTTTATACATATGGAGGGGCGTACATAGAAATCATTGGGCCCCATAGCAAGAATCTAAATTGGGCCCCCTAACTCTGCCCAGTATCCACCCCTGGCCCATCCCACCTCCTGCACTGGCTCCTTCCCTGCCACACCCCATTTGCTGCAAAGGGAACGCCGTAGGAACAAAACCCATAAAACAGTGGAGGAATTGCTTTTCTTTCCCAATTCCTCTCCATTTGGAATTTTTTTCATACAGCTATGTAAACGGAAATATAAGTTGTGGCTCAAGGAAGATAGGGAAGAAAAATGAAAATGCAAAAACAAAAAAAATTCTGGTATCCTAAGGGTTAAAGGGTGTGAGACACTGAAGGGGTTAATCCTGGATGGCCGGTATATTTCTCCTGGGTTCAGCTACTATGCCTACTAGAGACTGAGGGAAGTTCATGTCTCCCAACAGGAGACATGGGGAAACCAGGAAAGTGCGATATGGTCTCCAGCAGAAGTAGTTGCTGGAGACATTTTGATAAAGTGTGTTTGGGCCTGGTTTTTTGGGATGGATGACAGGTTTGGCAGTGGGGCCATCCATCCCACTTCCTCCACTCCAGGTCTTAGGGTTTGGAGTCAGGCACCACAGGTGCTGAGGCTGGACCATTAGCAGGTCCACAAAGCCTGCAAGATGTGCAGACAGAGTGAGGCTGGGTGCAGCTAGGAATGCTGAAGGCTGCTGTCCTCAGGAGATACTTTGGACGCTATCAAAGGTAAAAACCTTGTGGACTGAACTGCATAACATGTTGCATTCGTGTGGCTGTAGCTAGACGCACGTATAGTGAGGGAAACTGTCTTATGTTTAGGTAGTGCTGGACAAGCAGGGTTTATTTTGTTTGTGCCTGAAGCAAAGGCTGTATTATCATTTATTTTGAGCTTGTGAATAAACGCAGGCCAAGCCTGCATTTAGACTTTATCTGTGTCTGGGACTCTGACTGCTGTTCACACCGCAAACCCGCACCCTACCGAGCTAACTTCCCCACAAGGGGTATTCCCATCTCAAGGATCAATGTTTAAAACGTAATACTGGTAGCCATGGTACTTTTTGTAATTAGATGTCATTACACATATATCCCCCATATCCATAAAATCCAATTTTCTTACCCCCTTGTTTACTTGTGATTCCCCTTGGTTACGGCCCGCTTTTTCACATAATTGCCGCGGGCCGCGCTTGCTTACAAGGAGTCCTTTTTCACCCAGGCAGCCGCTGCTTGTATCTGGAGCGCGCACATGTGCGCTCCATTCCCGGCTTCTCCGCTATGTCTGATACAGAGCAGCGATTGCTCTGTATCAGATGCGGGCAGCCGCGCATGCGCGGCAGCTCTTTTGTGTCCGTGGCCGCATATAGAGCCGCGGGCTCTGTATGCGATCACAGACATCGCTGAGAAGAGACAGAGAGAAGAGGATTGCGAGCTGGAGACACCTGCATCTACAGAGGTAAGTATAAAAAAAAAAAAAAAAAACACTATACTTACCAACGATTTTGGGCCCAAACCACTGTTATTCTTTTTATATATAATTATGGCAAACTAAAAAAATAAATTGCCTACCTAAAACATTTTTTTATTGATATTGTAGGCACTGGGGGCCGTGGGGGAACAATGTGGAGGAAGATTGAGGGGAAACAATTGAGTATCACTGATTTTTTATTTTTTTATTTTTAATATACTGATTTTGGGGACACTGGGTGTGGTGGGGGCCATAAGAATGTGGAGGGAGGGTGAGGGGGGGACATATATATATATATATATATGTTCTCTAGGGTGAAAAAATTGAGTATCACTGTTTTTTTGTATTTTTTATATATTGATTTTGGGGACACTGGGTGTGGTAGGGGGCCATAATAATGTGGAGGGAGGGTGAGGGTGGACATAAATATATTTTCTCTAGGTGGAAAAAATTGAGTATCACTGATTTTTATTTTTTTTATATGTAGATACTAATTTTGGGGAAATATATTTTCTCTAGGGGGAAATAATGAGAGTTGATATACACTGGGGAGCGCATTTTTATTTTGGGGAGCACTGTTTTTTTTTATTAAATTGTTTTTTAAATTGATATATGGGACACTAGGGGACAGATAAAAGACGTTTAAAGTGACATCACTGTATTTATTATCCCTGTACGGTGACATCACTGTGTTTATTATTAGTGTTGAGCGAGCTGCTGGACGGGAGGAATCACTACAAAGTAGAAGCCTGAGGAGGTAAGTGGTCTGTGTTTGTTATCCCTGTACAGTGACATCGCTGTGTTTGTTATCCCTGTACAGTGACATCGCTGTGTTAGTTATCCCAGTGCAGGAAGAGGTAAGTGGTCTGTGTTTGTGTGTTTGTTTTCTATTTTTCAGGGTCGTGAATGCAGAGGACTACGTCGGATTCGGTGGATTACGTCGGACCAGCTTTTTTATTTTTTAAATAAAATGGTCAAACAGGGGTCTGGGGGAGTATTTATTTCAATAAAATATTTTATAAGTGTGTGGGTTTTTTTTTTTTTTTACAACACTGCAGTTTTAGTAATCACGGCTATCTACAGACGGCCTTGATTACTAATACTGGGCTTAGTGCTGGCCGGTATGGCAGGCCAGTACTAACCCCAACATCTATTACCTCGGCACCCACCGCAACCAGGGGTGTCGGGAAGAGCCGGGTACTCGCAGGACCGGACCTTCAAAATTGAGGGTCCGGTTCTGGGGCGGCTGCAGGCTGGTACCATTAGGCTGGGAAGGGCCAATAACCATGTCCCTTCCTACTCTGGTAGTGCCAGGCTGCCGCTGCTGGTTGTATCTGGCTGGAGAAGGAAAAAAGGGGGGGACCCCCACGCCATTTTTTTTTCCAAAAATAATTAAATAATTTTAAAAAATGGCGTGGGGTCCCCCTTTTTTTCCTTCGCCAGCCAGACACAACCAGCAGCGGCAGCCTGGCACTACCAGGGTGGGAAGGGACACGGTTATTGGCCCTTCCCAGCCTAATGGTACCAGACTGCAGCCGCCCCAGAGCCAGACCCTCAATTTAGAAGGTCCGGTCCTGCGGGTACCCGGCTCTTCCCGGCACCCCTGGTGACGGTGGGTGCCGAGGTAATAGATGTTGAGTTTAGTGCTGGCCTGCCATACCAGCAAGCACTAAGCCCAGTATTAGTAATCAGGGCCGTCTGTAGATAGCCGTAATTACTAAAACTGTAGTATTGTAAAAAAAAAAAATACACACACACAAGTAAAAAACATTTTATTGAAATAAACACTCCCCCAGACCCCTGTTTGACTATTTTATTAAAAAAAAAAAAAAAGCTGGTCCGACGTGTAGTCCTCTGCATTCACGACCCTGAAAAATAGAAAACAAACACACAAACACAGACCACTTACCTCTTCCTGCACTGGGATAATACACACAGCGATGTCACAGTACAGAGATAATAAACACAGTGATGTCACAGTACAGGGATAATAAACACAGTGATGTCACAGTACAGGGATAATAAACAGTGATGTCACCGTACAGGGATAATAAACACAGTGATGTCACCGTACAGAGATAATAAACACAGTGATGTCACCGTACAGGGATAATAAACACAGTGCACTGTACAGGGATAATAAACCTCAGATCAGCGTCTTGTGCCCCCATCAGACCTCAGGTCAACGTCTTGTGCCCCCATCAGACCTCAGATCAGTGTTTTGTGCCCCCATCAGACCTCAGATCAATACAATGTGCCCCCATCAGAGCTCAGGTCAGCGTCTTGTGCCCCCATCAGACCTCAGATCAACACAATGTGCCCCCATCAGACCTCAGATCAACACAATGTGCCCCCATCAGACCTCAGGTCAGCGTCTTGTGCCCCCCTCAGACCAGCGTCTTGTGCCCCCCCTCAGACCAGCGTCTTGTGCCCCCCTCAGACCAGCGTCTTGTGCCCCCCCTCAGACCAGCGTCTTGTGCTGCGTCAGGTCATAGTGCGCGCCGGCAGGGAAGACAGTGGAGCGCGGAACCTGATGGCAGCGCAGAACAGGTAAGTATGCTTTTTTTAAAGTGGCTGGGTGGGCTGATCTGAGGGGGGGCGGGGCCCCCCATGAAATCATTGGAGCCGGGGCCTGGAGCAGTAGCTCCAGATGCTCCAATTATAATCTGGCCCTGGCTGCGCCCCCCTCCAGATGGCGCCCTAGGCGGTCGCCTCCCCCGCCTACCCCTAGTCCCAGCCCTGGGTAGCGGTTCAGGCACAGTGTGAGAGAGAAAGACAGATGTAGCAGAGCTGTATGGGTAGCGGTTCAGGCACAGTGTGAGACAGAAAGACAGATGCAGCAGAGCTGTATGGGTAGCAGTTCAGTCACAGTGTGAGAGGGAAAGACAGATGTAGCAAAGCTGAGTTAGAAGTTGCTTAGCTATTGGGGAGGTGAAGACAGATGTAGCGGAGCTGTATAGGTAGCGGTTCATCCACAGTGTGAGAGAGAAAGAAAGATGTAGCAGAGCTGTATGGGTAGCGGTTCAGGCACAGTGTGAGAGAGAAAGACAGATGTAGCAGAGCTGTACGGGTAGCGGTTCGGGCACAGTTTGAGAGAGAAGGACAGATGTAGCAGAGCTGTATAGGTAGCGGTTCAGGCACAGTGTGAGAGGGAAAGACAGATGTAGCAGAGCTGAGTTAGAAGTTGCTTAGCTATTGGGGGAGATGAGGACAGATGTAGCAGTGCTGTATAGGAAGCTGTTCAGCAAAAGAGCTAGAGGGGATTGGTGAGGGATGATATAGCAGACCTGTATATGAATATGCTGGATATGCATCTACATATATATATATATATATATATATATATATATATATATAGTCAAAAGTGTATAAACAACTGCAGTAGATCTATAATGTAAACACATCTGCATCAGTGCTGGTGGTTGGGGGATGGTAATATTTTATGTGAGGCAATAGCACAGATAATTAGGTTACTAGCTAACATGCTATGGGGACAATGTACAATAGTAAATTATTGTTTTTATGGTAAGAATGGGCTTGTAAAAGATAAAACATGTTTTGTGTGTAAAACTATATTAGAATGCAAGAGAGCCACTTGTTACTGTCTGCTTAGCTCACTTTGGCTCTGAGTGAGGATTCCACAGCAGAAAGGAGGTGCTTCACAGACACTGCAGGCTGATGACTCATACTATCCACATGAACGAGCACGCAAGGACTGAGCTCTCAGTGTGATGTCATAAGGAGGCGTGGCAGCCCTTCACTCAAACTGCCTAAGTCCTCCCAGCCTTAGAAGCAGGAAACCAGGAAGTGAACAGCAGAGCTGTTATCAGCAGAGCTGTTATCTAACCCCTATTATGTGCCCCAAAATGCCCGGGCACCACATGCAGATATGTGGGAAGGGGGGGGGACTGAACATAGGAATTTACAGGGCCGATTCTAGCTCTTCTGCTTCCTGAGGCAAAAATTTTAATTACGCCCCTCTCCCATTAAAAATTAGTATGAAAGCCAAGTAGCCACCAAAACTCTCCTGTCAGATCTGGGGCGATACAAGTATGGATAATGTTGTTATCACCTACAGTCCTATGTAACACCACAGATAACACAGTGATAACTCACTGACTACAGATAATGTAGTAGATGTCACCTGCAGTCCTATGTAACACCACAGGTAACACTGTGATACCTCTCTGAATACAGATAATGTAGTAGATGTCACCTGCAGTCCTATGTAACACCACAGGTAACACAGTGATAACTCTTAGTAGAGATAATGTAGTAGATGTCCCCTGCAGTCCTATGTAACACCAGATAACACTAGTGCTGATAATGTAGTAGTGTTAACTGCAGTCCTATGTAAAACCACAGAAAACACTAGTGCTGATAATGTGGTAGTTTTACCTGCAGTCCTATGTACAACTACAGATAACACTAGTGTAGATCATGTGGTATTGCTACCTGCAGTCCTATGTAAAACCACAGATAACACTAGTGATGATAAATGACAGTGCTACCTGTGCAGTCCTATGTACAACTACAGATAAAACTAGTGCTTATAATGTAGTAGTGTTACCTGCAGTCCTATGTACAACCACAG
The DNA here is from genome assembly GCA_900303285.1 of Rhinella marina. Taxonomy (NCBI): domain Eukaryota; kingdom Metazoa; phylum Chordata; class Amphibia; order Anura; family Bufonidae; genus Rhinella; species Rhinella marina. Next base: position 6,800 of record ONZH01022610.1, on the reverse strand, counting down.
ATAACACTAGTGTAGATCGTGTGGTAGTGTTACCTGCAGTCCTATGTAAAATCACAGACAACACTAGTGTAGATCATGTGGTAGTGTTACCTACGTCCTTAGTGTGCCTCCCTACGCCTCTTCCATGGACTCCATGCTGGTGGCGCTGTCTCCTCTTCCGTCTTCTTCTTCTTACCCCCACAGAACGTCCTGATGTAGCTGCGTCAAAACATAGGAACACTGTGGGCATGGTGATGGTGACAGACACACACAGGGGGACAAGGACACATAGGGGCAGGGACACACACATGGACAGAGGGACAGACACACACAGGGGGACAGACACACAGGGACAGACACACACACAGGGGCAGGGACACAGAGACAGGGATACACACAGGGACAGATACACACATGGATACACAGGGACAGGAACACACAGGGACAGGAACACACTCACACAGGGAAAGGGACAAACAGGGACATGCAGGGACATAGGGACAGACAGACACACAGGGACAGACAGAGGGACAGCGAAACATAGGGAACAGGGACAGACAGACATACAGGGGCGCACACACACACACACACAGCTAGGCCACACCAAACTCCAGCCTGGCTCCTCTCCATACAGCAATACAGCTGTCTGCTCCTCAGACTCCTCCCCCATTGGTCACATGGTCGGATGATGTCAGAAAGGTCCTTTAGCCCACAGCAACATCTATCCCTGGACTGGTGGGTGAGCGGACCTACAGGGGAGGGGGGTTCATGGGGGAAGCGGGTGCTGAGCATAAGAAGGGAACACAAGCGGGCAGGCGCAGGCTACCTCAATGTCCCAAGTTAACTAGTTTATTCACTAGTTAATTATGAATAACCTGGCTGCCTGTGTTGTGCAGAGTATATGTAGGGGCGGGGCCTTCCTTGCTCTCCGGGCCCCCTTGTGCTGCGGGCCCCATTGCAGCTGCGTGGTCTGCCTATATGGGCAGTACGCCACTGTACATATGTAATTCTATAACGGCTTGATGCTGTTTGGGTTGAAATAGTGTTCTAAATATTTTTTCACGTATTTGGTTTTACACTTTATGTTATAGAGTCCTTGATTCTGTAATAGGTGTGAAATAATGCTATACTTTTCATGTATTTTGTTTTATACCTTGTGTTATAGATAAGAAATTTCATTAGGCCTTGATTCTGTAATTGGGGTTAAATAGCATTCTAACACTACTGATTTTAGGTTGTTGACATTGTTTTATACATAAGTAATTCCATTGAACCTCGATTTTGTAATTGGGGTAAAATAGTGGTCTAATACTCCTGATTTTGGGGTATTCACATTGTTTTTTACAGAAGTAATTCCATTTGGCCTTGATTCTGTAACTGAGGTGAAATAGCATTCTGAGTTAGGGAAACAGCATAGCTTGCTTTGCCACGTACACTGCAATGGGAGCTACTGAAACAACGAGCACCAGACCGCTCTGCTGTTTTCCGGACAGTTGGTTGTCAGGACTGTGTCTCATCGCACCTTAGTAATGGTGAGATTTGTCTCTTAGCTCAGTCTCTTACCCCTCCCTTCTCTCTCTTAATATGTGAGGGGATTGCAGGTGTAATCATAATCCTGAGTGCCGGTTCGAGAGCCTCTTTTCAGTGGTTGTAGAACAGTTCATAACCTCTTCTGTGGAAGGAGCTATGATGGTGGGGCCTCCTCCCCTCACTGGTCTGCAGGTCGTTGTACAAAGTCATCAGCCCTGCTGGTTGGTTGGTGTACTGCAAGAAGTCTTGGATAGACGATTACCTTTGAGGTCCACCACCAGACAACAGTAATGTGAGCAGCAAGGTCTTTTTCAGCATGGCAGTCCAGTGGTTAAACTCATTTCTTGTTGGGTAGAAGGCATGTCACCATAAGCTATGTCTCACCACACCCCATCATTAACTTGGGCAGCCCCTGGGCCAGAGGTCGCAATAACGCATAAAAATGCGTCATAGACGCGTTTTCAGGCAATTTTACTCCCTGAAAAAAGTCTAAGGCGTACCACTACGCCTTAGACTTTTCCCAGTTTTTTATCAGCACAGTGAACGGCACAGGCAGCACAGCAATGCTGCCTGTGCCTGAAATAACCAATAACAAAGCTCCTTACAGCAAGGAGCTTTGTTATTGGTGCACCAGAGAAATACAGATCGGGTGAGGCAGAGGAAGCCGGCGGGAGCTGGAAGGAGGAGGGGCCTGCTCCCGGGGCTGGAAGGAGAGCGGGCGCGCAGAACATGGACCCTGGGGAACAAAACAGGGCGGCTGGAGAGGTAAAGGGCCGCGGACTTTTGTCACTGTTGCCTGGGAGAAGAGCTGCCTCCGGCCTGTGTCCCCCAGGTGGAGAGGGATGGGAGAGTTGTGGCAGTGAAAAGCTGTCCATCTTCAAGTGAGTGATTTTCCCCCTCCCCCAACCATGGTTCTGTCCAGTCTCCCAGTTCTCTGCCCCCCCTCCTCCTGTCACCCCACTAATAACCCAGCTCTCCCCTTCTAGTGACCCTGCTCCCCCTGTCGCCCCACTAGTGACCCTGCTCCCCCTGTCGCCCCACTAGTGACCCTGCTCCCCCTGTCGCCCCTCTAGTGACCCTGCTCCCCCTGTCGCCCCTCTAGTGACCCTGCTCCCCCTCCTTCTGTCACCCCACAGGGAAGCTGAACAGACTCCACCGACTACAATGGGATCCGTTTAGTTTCCATTTGTGATCTGTCTTTTTACCAGACAAAAAACTCCTGCATACAAGGCTTTTTTGTCTGGTCTTTCAACAGAATCTGCAACAGAGGCTCCAAATGCAGCCTCCAACACAGATGTGAGCAAGTGCAGGCCTGCGTATTATGTATTTTAATTACCGCAGATTTCGTACTCCTCCTCGGATAAAAATACTCCTCAAAAATGGTCAGAGGAGTATTTTTACACTTCTGAAAAAAACGTAGCGCGTCCTCTGCCCTGGGCACTGCTGAGGTTGTCAGTTCTGGCTCTGCTAAACAGCTGATACAGCCTACACAAGCAAAACATTCATCCATCAGGTAATTGTATCTTTTCTGCAGCAGAAAAGATCATCGTTTCCCAGTGGCAGATTGTGATGTGTAAACACGGACAGTATGGGCATTAGCAATTGCTCCTCCCCATACTCTGGAGTTGCTGGAGGAGATTGGTGCATTTAAATGCACTGGTCTTTTCCACTAGCAATCAGCAGATTGTCGGGAAGGAAGCTAGATTGTTGTCCTGTGTAAAGGGACCATACCAGTGAACATATAATAATACACACATAGAAGCTAACAATACATACATGAACACATGAAGGGCCAATTCCATCAAATGTTTGAACTCAATAAAAAAATTTGGCACCAAATAAACAAAAATCTCCCAAGAAAAGACTAAAATCCCTGATGCACATTATAAAAAAAAAACAAATGTTCTACTCCACATTCTTATTCTCAAGCACATTCACATTTTTATTCCTTGCTACAGCATCATATATTCATATTTTCACACACTAGAGATGAGCGAGTAGTGAAATATTCGAAAGTTCGAAATTCGATTCGAATAGACCGCGAAATTCGACTATTCGACCGAATATCGAATCCCATTAAAGTCTATGGGAAAAAAATGCTCGCCACTTGGAAATCTCAATTCGACCACTTGGAGGTCACCAAGTCCACCCTGAAACCTCAGAAAAGGATGCCAACACTGCTGGAATGCAACTGGGACAGCAGGGGAAGCATGTCTGGGTGCATATAACGCGCCCAAGTCGCACTATTACGCCACTATCACAGCCTCTCAACAATACACTCCAAAGACAATGTAACCTCTCTGTAAAGTGAGACCATACAAGGAAACCTTCTTTCCTCTACATTGCCATGGACCCCAAGCCAAACTAGACAAAAAAGAAGATGAAATTCTGCACCCCTTAAAATCACGTTGCCTATGACAACCACAGATGGCATAGGCAAGGGGGAAAGCAAATAGACCCCACCCCTAATTGTCATTGTGTGTGTGTGTGAGATGTGGTCAGACATGTCTTCTTTAAAATGTAAAAACAACTCAAACACATGCAGAAGCCTTAAAATGCCCAAATTGTTGGCGCTAGAGATGTCAGTGACCCGACCTGGCCCAGTGTCATGTCTAGCAGGTAAAGCAGTGGGGATGTTGAGGGATGCGTAGAACCGCAAAAGGCAGGAAGAGGCTGTGGGCTGGCCAGAGGCTCATGGAAAATTTTGTGGAGGCCCAAGAGGTGAGACGTCTTAAAAATTGTGTGGAGGCTAAAGAGGTGAGACCTCTTAAAAATTATGTGGAGGCCCAAGAGCTGAGACCTCTTAAAAATTATGTGGAGGCCCAAGAGGTGAGATCTCTTAAAAATTATGTGGAGGCCCAAGAGGTGAGACCTCTTAAAAATTTTGTGGAGGCCCAAGAGGTGAGACCTCTTAAAAATTATGTGGAGGCCCAAGAGGTGAGACCTCTTAAACATTTTGTGGAGGCCCAAGAGGTGAGACCTCTTAAAAATTATGTGGAGGCCCAAGAGGTGAGACCCGTTAAAAATTGTATGGAGGCTAAAGAGGTGAGACCTCTTAAAAATTGTTTGTAGGCCCAAGAGGTGAGACCTCTTAAAAATTATGTGGAGGCCAAAGAGGTGAGACCTCTTAAAAATTGTGTGGAGGCTAAAGAGGTGAGACCTGTTAAAAATTTGTGGAGGCCCAAAATTATGTGGAGGGCCCAAGAGGTGAGACCTTGATAAAATTTTGTGGAGGCCCAAGAGGTGAGACCTTGATAAAATTTTGTGGAGGCCCAAGAGGTGAGACCTTGATAAATTATGTGGAGGCCCAAGAGGTGAGACCTGTTAAAATTTTGTGGAGGCCCAAGAGGTGAGACCTTGATAAAATTTTGTGGAGGCCCAAGAGGTGAGACCTTGATAAAATTTTGTGGAGGCCCAAGAGGTGAGACCTCTTAAACATTTGTGAGGCCCAAGAGGTGAGCCTGTTAAAAATTTTTGTGGAGGCCAAGAGGTGAGACCTTGATAAAATTATGTGGAGGCCCAAGAGGTGAGACCTGTTAAAAATTTTGTGGAGGCCCAAGAGGTGAGACCTGTTAAAAATTTTGTGGAGGCCCAAAGGTGAGACCTTGATAAAATTATGTGGAGGCCAAGAGGTGAGACCTGTTAAAAATTTTGTGGAGGCCCAAGAGGTGAGACCTTAAAATTTTGTGGAGCCCAAGAGGTGAACTTGATAAATTTTGTGGAGGCCAAGAGGTGAGACCTATAAACATTTTGTGGAGGCCCAAGAGGTGAGACCTTGAGAAAATTTTGTGAAGGCCCAAGAGGTGAGACCTTGATAAAATTTTGTGGAGGCCCAAGAGGTGAGATCTTGATAAAATTTTGTGGAGGGCCCAAGAGGTGAGACCTGTTAAAAATTTTGTGGATGCCCAAGAGGTGAGACCTTGATAAATTATGTGGAGGCCCAAGAGGTGAGACCTGTTAAAAATTTTGTGGATGCCCAAGAGGTGAGACGCTTGAATAAAATTATGTGGAGGCCCAAGAGGTGAGACCTGTTTAAAAATTTTGTGGAGGCCCAAGAGGTGAGACCTTGAGAAAATTTTGTGGAGGCCCAAGAGGTGAGACGCTTGATAAAATTTTGTGGAGGCCCAAGAGGTGAGACCTTGATACAATTTTGTGGAGGCCCAAGAGGTGAGACCTCTTAAACATTTTGTGGAGGCCCAAGAGGCGAGACCTGTTAAAAATTTTGTGAATGCCCAAGAGGTGAAGACCTTGAAATTGGGCCCAAGGGACCTTAAAATTATGTGGAGGCCCAAGAGGTGAGACCTGTTAAAAATTTTGTGGATGCCCAAGAGGTGAGACCCTTGATAAAATTATGTGGAGGCCCAAGAGGTGAGACCTGTTAAAAATTTTGTGGAGGCCCAAGAGGTGAGACCTTGATAAAATTTTGTGGAGGCCCAAGAGGTGAGACCTGTTAAAAATTTTGTGGATGCCCAAGAGGTGAGACCTCTTAAACATTTTGTGGAGGCCCAAGAGGTGAGACCTGTTAAAATTTTGTGGAGGCCCAAGAGGTGAGACCTTGAGAAAATTTTGTGGAGGCCCAAGAGGTGAGACCTTGATAAAATTTTGTGGAGGCCCAAGAGGTGAGACCTTGATAAAATTTTGTGGAGGCCCAAGAGGTGAGACCTCTTAAACATTTTGTGGAGGCCCAAGAGGCGAGACCTGTTAAAAATTTTGTGAATGCCCAAGAGGTGAGACTTGATAAAATTATGTGGAGGCCCAAGAGGTGAGACCTGTTAAAAATTTTGTGGATGCCCAAGAGGTGAGACCTTGATAAAATTATGGGAGGCCCAAGAGGTGAGACCTTGATAAAAATTTTGTGGAGGCCCAAGAGGTGAGACCTGTTAAAATTTTGTGGATGCCCAAGAGGTGAGACCTCTTAAACATTTTGTGGAGGCCCAAGAGGTGAGACCTGTTAAAAATTTTGTGGAGGCCCAAGAGGTGAGACCTCTTAAAAATTATGTGGAGGCCCAAGAGGTGAGACCTCTTAAAAATTATGTGGAGGCCCAAGAGGTGAGACCTCTTAAACATTTTGTGGAGGCCCAAGAGGTGAGACCTCTTAAACATTTTGTGGAGGCCCAAGAGGTGAGACCTCTTAAACATTTTGTGGAGGCCCAAGAGGTGAGACCTCTTAAACATTTTGTGGAGGCCCAAGAGGTGAGACCTCTTAAAAATTTTGTGGAGGCCCAAGAGGTGAGCCATAAATATATAAATTTTTCTTATTTACGGAGCAATTCTACGGCGGTTAAGGAGGA
>ONZH01022609.1:0-24107 GCA_900303285.1 Rhinella marina | reverse complement strand
GTAAAAATAGATTTGTTACAACGAAGCACAATGAAATTTGGCTTCAGGGCAAATTGAATTTTTCCTGAAATTTGGATCAAAGTCAATTTGGCTTTAATTGCTCAACACTAGTAGAGAATCCAAAGTCGATTATCCCGCTGTACTGCTGCCTAAAAGAAATGCAGTGGTTAAGTGTACTTTTTTGTTTGCAAAGAGAGAGGGCATAAGTAGCTGCAAGATACACTTGGAAATGCTTCCTATCTAGCTGAAGAAAGGATCTGACATTTTAAAATCCAGTATACTGAACCTTGCTGACGGGTGGGGCAGTAAGACTGCCCTCATGCTCACTGCCACCAGGTTCAGTCCACAACATCACTTATATACTGGTGGTGCTCTTTTTACTTAGATAGCTTTAAAGAGGCTCTGTCACCAGGTTTTAACCTATGTATTTTAATACATAGGTTAAAAGCCCTTAATTTGCCAATTATCCACATACTTGTATTGCAGAGTATAGAGCAGCGGCTGTGCAGAAAAGTGAAGTTTAAAAATTATGCTAATGAGCCTTCGGAGCACCGGGGGACGGGCTCTTTCCTCCTGAGCACCGCTTCTTCACCACCCCCCCGGGCCCGAGGCTCTCCCCCATGCCTAAGTGCACACCCCTCTTTAAATTGACTGACAGCGCTAGACCTTTTGGCCTAGCGCTGAAATCCCACGCGTGCGCAGCTGGATCGGGGCATGTGCAATAGCGCTTGCAGTGCCGAACACTGCAAGCGCTTCCATTCATCTGCGCATGCGCCGTCACTTCCCTGAACCTGAAAGTGACGGCGCGTGCGCAGATGAATGGATGCCCTTGCAGTGTTCGGCACAGCAAGCGCTATTGTGCATGCGCCGGCCCTGATCCTGCTGCGCACGCGCGGGGTTTCAGCGCTAGGCCAAACGGTCTAGCGCTGTCAGTCAATTTAAAGAGGGGCGTGCACTTAGGCATGGGGGAGAGCCTCAGGCCTGGGGGGCGGTGAAGAAGCGGTGCTCAGGAGGAAAGAGCCCGCCCCCAGTGCTCCGAAGGCTCATTAGCATAATTTTTAAACTTCACTTTTCTGCACAACCGCTGCGCTATACTCTGCAATACAGATATGTGGATAATTGGCAAATTAAGGGCTTTTAACCTATGTATTAAAATACATAGGTTAAAACCTGGTGACAGAGCCTCTTTAAATTAATTCAAACATTACATAGCAGCATAGACATGAGATGGTTTTTGAAAAAAGTTCTGATGAAAGAGAAAGATTTCTCAGGCATTGAGAGCACTTTCGTGTAGAATCAATGTATACTCAAATAAAATTCCTTGGCTAATTTGGCCGAATCAGACCAAAACAAATTTTAGGAAAGTTATTCATCTCTAATATACAGATAATTGTTCTAACGGACTGGACAAATCGAGAGAGCAAGAAGGAGACAGTGAAGTTGCCACTGTCTTCAGAATAAGATACAATAATAAGGTGCTCTACTACTAGGATTATGAATTTAACTGAAATTGGTTTCACCTACTGTAAGTAGCTAGCTTTTTAACTTCAGTAGCTTCCAAGAACAAGAGATCAAACATGAAAGACATTGTAAAAAGAAGCATATTTTGGATTGGTTTGATCTCATTCCTATTTTTTCACCTATGTCTTTAAATTGTTTTCATTAAGATAGATGAAATTTTTAAAAAATAGCATGGCTATGTTCAATTGCTTTCACAAGTTGTATGTCTTTCAGGCATGTTACATAGTTAGGAGTTTGCATTTATCTTGTTATATTACACTTGTACCTCTCTCTGGAACAAAAGAAAAATATAACAAGTCACTTAGATTGCATCAGGGACGAGCTCTACAAATAAACCTGTTCTTTTTTGGCAGCTCAAATAACTTTGTGTGTCCACATGAAACACAGACAGTGTCACATGAAGCTGTGCAGCTGTTCAAGACAGGAGTGGGACACAGAGGTCCTTTTAAAAACCAAGGTAGTTTGAGAAAGCTATGTGCCGTTCTGGGCAATATCAGTGTCCTCAAAAGTTGTTCTAAAACATATTGCAAAAAATGTGTTTAATATTACAGATAACTATCATTGCAGTAATACAAAGGAAAATCGCCACAAGGTCTACTAGTGGGCATCTGTATCCCAAATGTGAAACAATATTAAATAAAATCCTTGTAGAGACAGAACTCACAAGTAATCATCGATTTAAGCCTTAAACAAATAACCATCCAGGTTTTGCTTTAAAATAAAAACTTACAGTGGCCCTGTGCCAAATTCTTTATTTCTTAAAAAAAGCCTGTCACTGGCATACATGAAAGCGGCAGCTTGATTTGAGGTTAAAGCCGTTTTCATTCTACTTCCACTGTAACAAATGTATTAATTCAGCTCAGACTTCCTCCTTCTTGCAGCATTATTGCTGTAAGAAGAGAAATTAAGAGTTCCAGCCAAATACCATACCTTGAACTGACCTACTTCAATACATGAACACTTACACAACATGTTTATTCAGGTGTTTAGCACTTGAAATCGGTTTAAGATGTTGGTCAAACAGGGTACTGCTATACCACCCAGGGAATGCAAAGGGTTAAGTCACTACTTTTCTGCCACTTTAACAGATACTATTTAATTTGTATAATATAAAATAAAATCTTATTAAAAAATGGTCTCCCAAAACATTTTATTAGCTATTACTATTTTTTAATTAACATTATTATTATTACTTTAAAATTGTCTCTCTCACAAGTGACACTAAAAATCGGTATGCTGACCATATACAGTACAGACCAAAAGTTTGGACACACCTTCTCATTCAAAGAGTTTTCTGTATTTTCATGACTATGAAAATTGTAGATTCACACGGAAGGCATCAAAACTATGAATTAACACATGTGGAATTATACAGTACAGACCAAAAGTTTGGACACACCTACTCATTCAAAAGGTTTTCTGTATTTTCATGACTAGGAAAATTGTAGATTCACACTGTGGACTTATATACTTAACAAAAAAGTGTGAAACAACTGAAAATATGTCTTATATTCTAGGGATAGGTGGCCAACCTGTGGCTCTTGAGCCACATGCAGCTCTTTGCCTTTTCAAGTGTGGCTCTTTTGGTGGAGGCAGGAAGCAGTTAGACCAGCTTACTCTCCAACCCATGTTCAGATCTCTTTTCCTGATTGAGAATGTTGCTACTCTGCAGCTCCAGCTCACTCTTCACTACATCCTGATGCGCACAGTGTCAGAACTTAGTATGTGGAGACGCACGCTATCACCTGGCATTTTGCGCATCAGGTCACATTGGAAAGCGTGTAGCAGGTGCCCAAACAGGGGAGGTAGAAGATTTTTCTAAATTATAGAACTGAGAATTAGGGTCTGAGCTAGGCATGGGAGCTTCTGATCTGAGCATGGGGTAAGGGTCTAATCGTACCATGGGGTGTGTGATCTGAGCATGGGGTTTCTAATCCGAGTATGGGGGAAGCAGATCTGAACAGGAGGTTCAGATCTCAGCATGAGGGGCCCTGATCTGAGCATAGGGGTCTGATCTGATTAAGGGGATCTGGTCTGAGCATGGGGGGGGAATCTAATCTGAGTATGGGAGGAGGTCTCAGCATTGAGGGTCTGACACTGGGAGTCTGATTTGTGTTGAGGATCATATTTTAGGTCAGATATATTTTTATCAGACCTCACATCAGATGAAAAAAAAAATAGCTTATTTTTTCTCCACTAAAACCTAGGTGCATCTTATAGGGTGAAAAATATGGTGCCTAATGTGCAAATGTATAGCTTGTGGCTCCTGGTAGTAATACGTTTTTTTTCCTTGGCTCTTTGTGTCTGTAAGGTTGGCCACCCCTGTTCTAGGGTCTTCAAAATAGCCACCTTTTGCTTTGATTACTGCTTTGCACACTCTTGGCATTCTCTTGATGAGTTTCAAGAGGTAGTCACCTGAAATGGTTTTCCCTTCACAGGTGTGCCCTGTCAGGTTTGATAAGTGGGATTTCTTGCCTTATAAATGTGGTTGGGACCATGAGTTGTGTTGGGCAGAATTCAGGTGGATACACAGCTGATAGTCCTACTGAATAGACTGTTAGAATTTGTATTATGGCAAAAAAGAGCAGCCAAGTAAAGAAAAACAAGTGGCCATCATTACTTCAAGAAATGAAGGTCAGTCAGTCCGAAAAATTGGGAAAGCTTTGAAAGTGTCCCCAAGTGCAGTTGCAAAAACCATCAAGCGCTACAAAAAAAAAACTGGCTCACATGAGGACTGCCCCAGGAAAGGAAGACCAAGAGTCACCTCTGCTGCAGAGGAGAAGTTTATCCGAGTCACCAGCCTCAGAAATCGCAGGTTAACAGCAGCTCAGATTAGAGACCAGGTCAATGCCACACAGAGTTCTAGCAGCAGACACATCTCTACAACAACTGTTAAGAGGAGACTGTGTGCAGCAGGCCTTCATGGTAAAATAGCTGCTAGGAAACCACTGCTAAGGACAGGCAACAAGCAGAAGAGACTTGTTTGGGCTAAAGAACACAAGGAATGGAATTAGACCAGTGGAAATCTGTGCTTTGGTCTGATGAGTCCAAATTTGAGATCTTTGGTTCCAACCACCGCGTCTTTGTGCGACGCAGAAAAGGTGAACGGATGGACTCTGCATGCCTGGTTCCTACCGTGAAGCATGGAGGAGGAGGGGTGATGGTGTGGGGGTGCTTTGCTGGTGACACTGTTGGGGATTTATTCAAAATTGAAGGCATACTGAACCAGCATGACTACCACAGCATCTTGCAGCAGCATGCTATTCCATCCGGTTTGCGTTTAGTTGGACCATCATTTATTTATTTATCACACCTCCAGGCTGTGTAAGGGCTATTTGACCAAGAAGGAGAGTGATGGGGTGCTACGCCAGATGACCTGGCCTTCACAGTCCCCAGACCTGAACCCAATAGAGATGGTTTGGGGTGAGCTTGACCGCAGAGTGAATGCAAAAGGGCCAACAAGTGCTAAGCATCTCTGGGAACTCCTTCAAGACTGTTGGAATACCATTTCAGGTGACTACCTCTTGAAGCTCATCTAGAGAATGTCAAGAGTGTGCAAAGCAGTAATCAAAGCAAAAGATGGCTACTTCGAAGAACCTAGAATATAAGAAATATTTTCAGTTGTTTCACACTTTGTTGTTAAGTATATAATTCCACATGTGTTAATTCATAGTTTTGATGCCTTCAGTGTGAATCTACAATTTTCATAGTCATGAAAATACAGAAAACTCTTTGAATGAGAAGGTGTGTCCAAGCTTTTGGTCTGTACTGTAGAGGTGACATATCTTTGCAGGCCACAAAATGTGTTCTTATCAAAATCTTGCAAACTATTTTATATACTTTCTATCATGACTTAGTTAATGGCACTCAATTATCTGAACTGTCGCTGAGGTTTCTTTTACTGGAGTTGCCTAGTTCAAACCATGAAATATACTCCCAGACCATTATTGTTGTTCCACAGATAGAACTTTGCTCCAGTTATAAAACTTCAGACAATGTATTTTTGTGTCTCCAGTCTAGCTTGAATCCACTATTGCAACACTTGGTTTGTTTAGACATAAAGATTAATACATAAAGCTCCTAAAGAACAGTTATTGAGATTGTTTCCAGAGGCAGTGTGGAGCTTGTGCATTGCAAGTGAGTTTTTGGATTTGGTACTACATGCCCTAGCTTTTAGCAGTTCCATTTTTTATGAGCTTGTGTGGCCTATCACCATGTCCTGGTGAGGTTTCCACTCCCCAATCTCAGAACTCATAGAACTAAAATTTGTCAAACTGATGTTGGAAAGGGGAAATCCTAGAAATTGTTCCTGTTAGTGGTGCAGATAGGTGCATTTTTGGTAAATTTCCTGCTTCCCATTAGCAGGCACAGACATAGAATTTAAGCTTTTGAAAAAGCAGCGTGCATTCTGCTGAAAGATTCAATAAGTGATGGTGGGTAGGGGTTAAATTCTCTACAGACCATCTTATAAGGGGATTAATTTCAACAATAAGTAAACATGAATTTAGTTTTTATGCTTTTCTCTAATATATTAGTTTAGTTTCATCAAAAGTTGATGTCCATGTGTGAAGAAAATTTTAAAGAAGGCTAAATAAAATTGACTTATTCTGGGGTGGGACTTATTAAGAAGCTGCTATCTGCCTTAGCAATTAATTTAAATGCAATTCTTAATCTGAGATCTCTTTATTAGCCTAAAGGCATGGAAGACCCAGATGTTTTTCTTTTATAAAGAATATGTTTGCCAAGTTCTACAACTAAAGGTGGTGATGACAACTTCTAAATAGAAACCATGAGGAACACGAGGGCTGCAGGCCAATTTTTTTAGGAAGGTCCCAAGAACAACACCTTTAACTCTTTTTGTGTTAAGGAACGACTGTGAAATATTGGCTGCTGCAACAGAGAATATTTGTGATTAACAAAGGGTCCACATGACAACATATTGCCAGATACTTTTTGGCAATCCGCAGTTTAATGGTACACAGGACATATCAAGAATTTTCTCACACGCATTGTAAACACATTGTAACATTGCAGTTCAATATCGGTAAGATGTTTTACATGCTGTTTGATGAGATATAACTGAATGATTGCTTTATACAAAAATATACTTTCCTTTTCCTTATCTAGCTCAGTGAAAAATGACAAAGTTTGACTCTACTTTCAGGGCCTTTGAATACATTCAGAGGCAATTTATGCAAGTATGAATAAAAATTATAGGAAAAAATCTGGATTTTCTACAAAAATTGTTAGATTACAATTTCTTGATTAGTACAGAACAATTATAGCAATTAAAAAAAATTCAAATTTATTATTTTACATTGATGATCATATTACTATATGTCAGATAAAGAAATAAATTTGTCACTCCAGTGACACATCAAGGATATTAATTATTGTAAGGAGAAAATGAAAATCTATAGATGAATATTTTTCTCTACTAGATTTCTTAATAATATTCATTAGAGATGGGCAAATTTTCTAAAAATTTGATTCAGCTGCTTTGCTGAATTTCACAAAAAAAATTGCTTTGTGATGAATTACTTCGTCACAAAGCAAATTTTTTTGTAAGTAGCAGATGCAATGACAGGAAGCTGCGATAGCGTGGTCCCCATCATTGTACCCCTCAGATGCCGTGTTCATACATGATCGCGGCATCTGAGTTTTAAAACAGTGTAAAATTAACATTCAAAAAATTAAATCAAACTTATTCTCCATTTGCTCATCATAAGTCACCATGCGCGGGATTTCGACCGAGATCTTCAATCAAGATGGTGCCACAAGGCCCATCACAAGCAAATGGAGGTGGTTAAATCGATTCGCTACCACGAAGCACGAGGAAGTTCGGCTTCGAGGCGAATTGAATTTATTCTGAATTTGATTCGCTCATCTATAATATACATGTATCTGATATGAATTAAGAACATAAAGGTATCCCCAATTGAAAAAAAAAAATCTCACTATGACCACCTATTGGGCTCCCTATGAGTTAACGTTTGACTTTTTAACAAGCCTTGGAACATGACAAGGGAAAGAAACCAAGCTGTATATCCAGACAGTTGCTTCAGGTTACTTTCCTTTCATCAATATAGAGAAGGATTCTGGTCGGCTGAATGGGATGAACTGGATGCAGTTCAGGAAAAGCACTGGCTCCCCTTAAGGAGCCTGGCTGTGTATGGAGACTTGGTGGCAATGTCCAATGGAAAAAGAAAAAACAAATAGGTATTTCCCATTGACTGGGAGACCCCTCCAATAGGTGGTAGTAGAGAAATGATTATCTTTCTCTGGGAGATACCTCTTTGCATATCATTTTCCCATGGATCATTGCGCTTAAGTTTTCATACATAGCTGGTGTCCTTAAAGAGAGACTATGCCTCGCATAGGCTGATATGGATTAAATATATAATAATAATTTGTTTTAATTAGGTTTACAATTGGAATAGCTGTTATAGCTTCAAAATTAGGTAATAGAGCTGAGGGGCTTTAGAGATGTCAGCTTTCCCAGTGTTACCTTGAGAATCCATCAGCCTTTTGTATAATGCAGTATGTGAATGGACTATGGGTTGTTGTAAAGCAAATGTGTCTGCTGACGGAATGACCAGCAATTAAAATTTTAGCAATTTAGCACATTAGCATTAAAAATATTGGGGTGTCTGTTCTATCTGGCATAGGCAGGCAGTAGTACCATCATGTAAACTTTTTTTACAAAATAGGACATTTTAATAAAAGAATAAAATAATAGGCCCCTTTCTGGATCAACACTGTTTTGCAGTAATATATGATATATGCAAAACAATTACAGAAGGTTTGTCTAGTTATTATTGCTCACACTCAGCCAGCAATTCTTGCTATTAAGTAAAAACATTCAGTAACTGTTGTCTAGAAGAATAAACTTTCCAAGTTGAACTTCCAAGTTCCAGCATAATAAAACGACTACAAACATTATGACCTTTTTAACGGCAACATTTTTTTTTAGAAAATATGGACTACATCATTATTCTCCCCAACAACAAACATCTCATTAGGAAAGTATGTGAAATGATGTCCCTCTGTACTCTGACCTGACCTATACTGTCACTGAGTTTATGCTATTTGAGTAAAACATTGAATGCTTTTGTCCTACCTACAATTATTCTTCCAATGAAGCTATGCAAAGTAAGAAATATTACTGGTTACTTGTCACTGCAACATACACTTGTAAATCCGGGATAAGCAAGTACATGACACAAGGTGGCATAGCTACTTTAAATGTTGTGGAACCTTGGAAATGAAGATGCTGTCTTGAAGGGTTCTTCAGCCCACTATGTATCAGACAAGTATCCAAGACACACTTCTTGTAAATGCGCAATAAAGGTTTATTAAATCATATGTTGTTAGACACATGCATTGTCATACATCACATGAATGTATTATAAAGCAGTGTTCATATAATATGTTAATGATGTTTCTTTTGAAGTCACCTTTCTCAAGTCATATCTTGTGTATGATGAACAGGAAGTTTGGCAAATGCTGCCTTCAAAGGTTTCCAGCTAGAATGGTGACAGCATCAGCTGAGCTCCCTGTTCATTGTATACTAAGTATAACTTCAGAAAGGTCACAAAATCAGAATTTACATGTTACAGTATCTTGAAACTGCTTTAGAATATGCAAATGCCGGAAGGAATATACATGGATGTTATATGTACTCCTCTCTAGCATGACATGATTCAATAAACCTTTATTGTGCATTCACAAGAAGTGTGTCTTGGATTTCTGTCTACTATAAGTGGTGTTGAGTGAATTGAATTATCCAAAGTGGACTTTGATCTAAATTTCAGGAAAAATTCGACTTGCAGCAAAACGAATTTCCTCACGTTTCGTGTTAACGAATTGATTATCCACGAAAATGCTGTTAAAAAGAAAACAGTTACCTTATCCATTTACACGTGAAGAGACCACCATGGCCCTCGTGATTGAAGACATAGAGCAAAATGTCGTGCACGGTGACAGCGTGATTACAACGTGATCATGTCACCACGCGAATCTTCAATCAACATGGCCATGGCGTGCTCATCTCAATGAAATGGATAAGGTGAGTACTTTTTTTTAACTGATTAATCCCTGAAAACCTCAGGGGGGAGGCGATTAGTGCCATTTCCCATACATGCAAAGAAATGCGCTCCGTGACTTAGTAATTTGTCACAAAGCAAATTTCTTTATAAAATTTGGCAAAGCAGCCAATTAGAATTTTGCTCATAAGATTGGATGCAGTGGGAAATTCAAAACTGCATTTAGATAACCTCAGACAAATAGGCACCCATCAGATGCACAAATGTATCTTATAATTTTTCATTATTTTTAAAAATACTGTTCAGCAGTGTTAAAAATAAAAATGAATCATTTCTAGTGTATGGGTAACTCAGGGTCTCTTCAAATTCAACATTGCGCTCTAAAACCATTCCAGCAAAATGTGTCCTACAAATGTGTTGCTCCTTCCCTTCTGAGTCCTTTTGTGTTCCCATACAGCAGTTTATGACCACATATGGGATCTTTCTGTAAAATACAGAGTCAGGGTATTAAATATTGAAGTTTGTTTTGTTGTTAAACCTTGCTGTGTTACAGAAAATTAAATAGATTTAAAAGGAAAATCTGCAAAAGTTAATAAAGTTTGTAAAATCGGTTTTGAATAATTTGAGGGTTGTAGTTTCTAAAATGGGGTGATATGGGGTGATTTGGGGGGGGGGTTGCCACGAATCCAAAATTCCTCGCACTTCATTGTAACAAATAGTTTTTTTTCTAAAATGGCTGCTGCAAATGTTACAAACTGAAAGTAAGAAGCCCAGGAATGCGGTATGACCCATAATGCTATGCGGCCAGCCATTCCGCAGGTAGCCATCCTTTGTGAAGTCACAGCACTACAAAACCCTCATCCGAGGCGGGCCCCATCATTTCCCAATGAGCTGAGCTTAGGGAGAGACATGGCAAGCGCTTATGCACTAGGGACAGTGTTGCAGAACGATATTAATAAAAGAATATTGGATAGGGAGAGTGCAGGGATCGTAGGGAGAGTTTTGGTTTTTAGAGACTGTAGGGAGAGCATAGGGAGACAGCAGGGACTGTATCTTGATGAACTGCTGTCATATTCCCAGTTAAGTTTGTACATGGAATTACTGTGCTTCAGTATTAAAGGGCAGTCTAATATATTGCCATGTGCCTCTTGTTAAACTGCTGCCACATTCCCAGTTAATCTGTTACTTTATACATAGAATTACTGTTCCTCGGGATTAAAAGGTGGTCTAATATATTGCTGCATTTATCTTGTTCAACTGCTGCCACATTCTTAGGTAATAAGTTACATTACTGATATAGTTTCTGTACACTATGGCCAACAGACAATTGGCTGGGCCCTCCAAAGGAACGAGCAGTGGCAAAAATGTTGCTGTAGCCAGCACAAGTAGCAGCAGAAGGAGGGGGGTTGGAAACGGCTGCAGCAATAGGCCAGAGCTCCAGCGGTCTACCAACAATCCAGCTGTACTGGAATGGATGACTCGCTCTTCAACATCATCCTAGGGGACAACAGAGCAGGATTTCCAGATGCCGCTGCCTGATGCAACAGAATAGATCATTCAGCCACTAATGAGCATACTGTAGTGTGCTGCCACACAAAAATATTCTGCAAAATGGGCCATTACTTCTGGCCACATGCTGCCACCATTTTGATGCTGCCACCATTTTGATGCTGCCACCATTTTGATGCTGCCACCCCCATGATGCCATCTGCCCACTGCCTCTACTGCCATTCTTACAATGGAGCTTCTTGGTCTACTGATATGTACATGATAAATTTTTACAATTTTTCACAGCTTCTCTGGAAAATGAAAGGTGAAATCTGATTGTTTGCTATAGGCAACCAAGCTAGATTTCCTTTACACCAGTTTGATAAATCTCCCCCATTGACTCAAATTTACTACTAACATGAAGTACAATGTGTCATAAGAAAACAGTCTCAGAATTGCTTGCATAAGAAAAACATTCCAACGTTATTATTATATAAAGTGACACGTTACATGTGCAAATATAGGCAGGGTTAGAAAGGTGAAAATAGCAGGGTTGTGTAAGGGTTAACACAAAGACAGCAGCAGTAAATAAAAACAGTAATATACTGCACTGTTGGATTTGTCAGGCTTTGAAAATTAAGCAGCATTTAAAAAATTGCCCCTTATTGGGGGCAGATGTCCGCCTGTATGGTATAATACACAATAGTATTGAAAAAGGCAGTGGCTTGTTCTGAACAAGTGACTAAAAAATATGACTTAACAGGTCAGATGTCAGCCCTTGTTTATACACACAAGGTAATATAGAAAGCGTGTGTAAAAAATTATCCATTTCTGGGGGGACAGCAGCAGTGCAATGTGGAAACTCACAGACAAGGAGGGAGATATGTAGCTGTGTAGGGATAGCAGTAGAGGCAGTAGTATCCATGGCAGCAGCAGTAAAGAATGGGACCTGATTGACAAGTCAATAGATATGTGGTTCTGTAGGGGTAGTAGTATGTGCAGTAGAAGGATTGCAGCAGTGCAGCAATATAGTATGGGATATGATGTACAGGCAGACAGTGACAGTGGCATCATTGGGCTGGTCATAAACAGCCACTGTTAGCAATGGCAGATCTACTTATTGGCTGGAGGTGTGTAAACATGCTCACAGATCTATGCTTGGTTAATTTTCACAAATGTAATGTTTTACACACTTGCAGAGAACAATTTGTCCAATTCAGTGTGGTGATGCTAATTGCCACACTGATTACCTTTTGTTACTGGCTGGTACCTCGGTACCAAAGCCTACTTCGGATTCCTATTTTAAAATGTTTTTAAATCCGCAGATAGGAATACCGTAGTCATTCACCGAATTATCACGCAACTTCAGCCAAGACAAAGTTTGGCTACACAGAGCCAATACATTTTAATGTTGTACAGAAAAAGTATTAACAATAACGTTTTTGAATGAATCGACTTTGGATCTATGATTCGAAGCTCGAATCGCTCAAGCCTAGTCATCACTTTGCTTGATGTTAACAATATTTTCATCAGCACATAAGTAACCAAGCATGCAGCTTGCCAGATCTTTACGGCTCTGACCTCAAATTGTGATGGATGGCCGGTGTCGTAGTCAACACCACGAACAGTAGCACTTCGTTACGAGTGTAAATCCTCCATTAGTCATAGCTTCTCATCCTCCTTCATGGGACTTCATCCATATGGGTCCCTAACAGCTACAGGCAGCGAACATGATGCAGTAGCTATCCTCCTTCCAACATCCCTTGTTGCATCAGCATGAGCATTTGCTCTAATATAAATATCGGGATATGACATTGTTGAGGGAGCAATACGCATCTGTGAAGAGCTGCACATCTCTGAGCTCAAAATAACACATGCTCTATGTGTGGCGGTCTAGTGCATGATGTAATCATTGAACACTTTGCGGTGCTTGTATAGACACTAGAGATGAGCAAATCGAAGCTGACGAACTGGAATTCGTTACGAATTTCATGGAAAATTTGATTCGCAACTAAAGCGAATTTCTTGGCGATTCGTAGTAGCAAATTTTTTTTTCTTCCTAAAATGGCCACAAGCACATGGCATGAAATGGGGGAAGGATCTCTGGGACAAAGAAGTAAACACCCACAATGCGATCACATGCAGACATGTAGCCAATCAGCAGCCAGCCAGGTCCTGTGATGTCACAGCCCTATAAATAGCTCTGCAGCGCTGGAAAGCGCCATTTGCTATTGATGTTAGACCAGAGACAGATGTCAGGAGAGATAGGGCAAGTGATAGGAAAACGTTTCAAAATACAAGAAAAGAGATCAGGGATAGATAACCTTAATTGTAGGGATAGGAGAGGGATGATTTGTGGACAGAAAATCAGGCAATGAATCGCTATCCATATACACTGCAGCAGCAATGAGTGGGCATAGGGTTTAGTCTCTTGTACAGCACTGCACTGTCTTCTGAAGGCTGTTTTGGGGTGCTTTATGCAAAGAAGCACCACTAGTGTTACTTCTTTGCAGTGCAGTGAAAGAGGGTCAGAGCCTTGTTTAGGGGGTACATTTGAAAAAAAAAAAAAATTATATATATATATATATATATATATATATATATACACTCTCCGGCCACTTTATTAGGTACACCTGTCCAACTGCTCGTTAACACTTAATTTCTAATCAGCCAATCACATGGTGGCAACTCAGTGCATTTAGGCATGTAGACATGGTCAAGACAATCTCCTGCAGTTCAAACCGAGCATCAGTATGGGGAAGAAAGGTGATTTGAGTGCCTTTGAACGTGGCATGGTTGTTGGTGCCAGAAGGGCTGGTCTGAGTATTTCAGAAACTGCTGATCTACTGGGATTTTCACGCACAACCATCTCTAGGGTTTACAGAGAATGGTCCAAAAAAGAAAAAACATCCAGTGAGCGGCAGTTCTGTGGGCGGAAATGCCTTGTTGATGCCAGAGGTCAGAGGAGAATGGGCAGACTGGTTCGAGCTGATAGAAAGGCAACAGTGACTCAAATTGCCACCCGTTACAACCAAGGTAGGCAGAAGAGCATATCTGAATGCACAGTACGTCGAACTTTGAGGCAGATGGGCTACAGCAGCAGAAGACCACACCGGGTGCCACTCCTTTCAGCTAAGAACAGGAAACTGAGGCTACAATTTGCACAAGCTCATCGAAATTGGACAGTATAAGATTGGAAAAATGTTGCCTGGTCTGATGAGTCTCGATTTCTGCTGCGACATTCGGATGGTAGGGTCAGAATTTGGCGTCAACAACATGAAAGCATGGATCCATCCTGCCTTGTATCAACGGTTCAAGCTGGTGGTGGTGGTGTCATGGTGTGGGGAATATTTTCTTGGCACTCTTTGGGCCCCTTGGTACCAATTGAGCATCGTTGCAACGCCACAGCCTACCTGAGTATTGTTGCTGACCATGTCCATCCCTTTATGACCACAATGTACCCAACATCTGATGGCTAATTTCAGCAGGATAATTGCCATGTCATAAAGCTGGAATCATCTCAGACTGGTTTCTTGAACATGACAATGAGTTCACTGTACTCAAATGGCCTCCACAGTCACCAGATATCAATCCAATAGAGCATCTTTGGGATGTGGTGGAACGGGAGATTCGCATCATGGATGTGCAGCCGACAAATCTGCGGCAACTGTGTGATGCCATCATGTCAATATGGACCAAAATCTCTGAGGAATGCTTCCAGCACCTTGTTGAATCTATGCCACGAAGAATTGAGGCAGTTCTGAAGGCAAAAGGGGGTCCAACCCGTTACTAGCATGGTGTACCTAATAAAGTGGCCGGTGAGTGTATATATACACTCACCGGCCACTTTATTAGGTACACCTGTCCAACTGCTCGTTAACACTTAATTTCTAATCAGCCAATCACATGGCGGCAACTCAGTGCATTTAGGTATGTAGACATGGTCAAGACAATCTCCTGCAGTTCAAACCGAGCATCAGTATGGGGAAGAAAGGTGATTTGAGTGCCTTTGAACGTGGCATGGTTGTTGGTGCCAGAAGGGCTGGTCTGAGTATTTCAGAAACTGCTGATCTACTGGGATTTTCACGCACAACCATCTCTAGGATTTACAGAAAATGGTCCGAAAAGGAAAAAACATCCAGTGAGCTGCAGTTCTGTGGGCGGAAATGCCTTGTTGATGCCAGAGGTCAGAGGAGAATGGGCAGACTGGTTCGAGCTGATAGAAAGGCAACAGTGACTCAAATTGCCACCCGTTACAACCAAGGTAGGCAGAAGAGCATCTCTGAACGCACAGTACGTCGAACTTTGAGGCAGATGGGCTACAGCAGCAGAAGACCACACCGGGTGCCACTCCTTTCAGCTAAGAACAGGAAACTGAGGCTACAATTTGCACAAGCTCATCGAAATTGGACAGTAGAAGATTGGAAAAACGTTGCCTGGTCTGATGAGTCTCGATTTCTGCTGCGACATTCGGATGGTACGGTCAGAATTTGGCGTCAACAACATGAAAGCATGGATCCATCCTGCCTTGTATCAACGGTTCAAGCTGGTGGTGGTGGTGTCATGGTGTGGGGAATATTTTCTTGGCACTCTTTGGGCCCCTTGGTACCAATTGAGCATCGTTGCAACGCCACAGCCTACCTGAGTATTGTTGCTGACCATGTCCATCCCTTTATGACCACAATGTACCCAACATCTGATGGCTACTTTCAGCAGGATAATGCGCCATGTCATAAAGCTGGAATCATCTCAGACTGGTTTCTTGAACATGACAATGAGTTCACTGTACTCAAATGGCCTCCACAGTCACCAGATCTCAATCCAATAGAGCATCTTTGGGATGTGGTGGAACGGGAGATTCGCATCATGGATGTGCAGCCGACAAATCTGCGGCAACTGTGTGATGCCATCATGTCAATATGGACCAAAATCTCTGAGGAATGCTTTCAGCACCTTGTTGAATCTATGCCACGAAGAATTAAGGCAGTTCTGAAGGCAAAAGGGGGTCCAACCCGTTACTAGCATGGTGTACCTAATAAAGTGGCCGGTGAGTGTATATATATATATATATATATATATATATATATATATATATTGTAAGGGATCATATCCTCTCAGGGGATCGACATCACACAATATTTTCACAACACTGAGACCTCTAACCTCTCAGGCCTCCTCAGCCTTTCTCCTCTCCCCAGACTGACACTGAGGGCTGGTTTATCACACCAGTAATTACACCCAGGTGGCCTCATCTGTGGTGGAATAGGGATGTGGACTGGAATATCCACCCCCTCCAGACCTCTATGAAGCGTGAGGCCTGTCACTGCCTCACATACCACCCCCCCTCTGTTCAAACCCATGGGGGTGAACACTTGCACAAACACAGGATGCATGTGACAGAGCATCCATATTACCTACAGTTTCCCCTTTGTTCTGCCACACCAAGGCCAGCAAAGTCCGGTTATTCATCACGACCAACTCTCTACCCTGTAGACAGCATCTAAGGGACTCCGGTGGCCATCTAACGGCCAGACCCTCTCTTACTCTTTTCCGCTTCACATTTCTCTTATACTCTCTACCTCTACTCTTTTGTGTCTTTACTCCCTCATGAACTTCACTTTGGGTATTATTCTCCAAGTTGCTGACAAATGACCCCTGGTTGCTACTAGCAACCACACTGGTTTCCCAAGAAACTGACCCAGCCATCTCTTTCTCTGAGTTGCTATTAGTCAAAGCACCTATGTCACCTAAAGCACTCTTGTCAATCTCACTCCTGACCTCTAGGGACACATATGAGCTAGCTCCCCTATTAGCCCGGTTCATGTCCTGAACCCGCTCAGGCTCTCTTACAGGTGCATGGTTCACCTTTATGTTACAACACTTTCGTTAACCCTGCACATGCGCTCACTAACCATAGAACACTGTGGGAAGTGCTTAACTGCACCTGGTTCTGGTTTGTGTGGTACTCCTTCTAGCTCTGCCACACTTTCCTGCACATTTACCACAGTGGGCTCCCTCAGCTCTGTGCTATCAACCTTATTAATCAGCATTTCCAAGTCACATACATTTTTACCAACAGGGGGAGCTTCTTCCCCAATCACCACCTGCAAAGCAAAAGGGGTGTCATCATCATCATCATCATCCATTTCACATGACCCTACATTTTTATTATGCAAGAGCCTATTTGCAACACCAAATTCATAAGTCCCAGTTCCCACTGGAGTCTCGCACTCCGCGATAGCCACAGGATAGTCTCTGCTATTCCCATGAATGTTCATCACAGTCACGTGTTTGTCTGACACATAGTCCCCAGCAGCCAAGCTGCCATGTACCAGGATCACCTGGCTCCTGGCATCCAGCAAGGCTTGGACTGGACTGCCATTTACCACAATATCACACATTTTTGTCGCAGTCTCTAGTCCCAGTGTCATGACACCTACCGGCTTGGCAGGTAGCGACTGCCGCCGGCTCTCACCACAAATCACATCTTCTACATCACACACACAAACAGGAACGGTCTTACCAAACATCGTCATGGTATCGACACACCCAGTAGATGAGGGCGCTGTCTCTCCAGGGACATCTCCACTGAGGTCTACCTCCTTCCTCGGGAACTTGGGAACCTCCATCCCCTGGTCACAGGATCCCATATCGACTCCTCAATCCCGTGGTTGCTATGGGAAACGCCTTGGCTGCCGACTTTTCCTTCGGACTCTCTAGTTGCACCATTCAAAGCACTCTCTCCATTCCATAGCTGCCGAATTCCACCTCCAGGGTTTCACATTTTAGCAGCTCCCACTGCACAGAACTATAGTCCTTTTCAAAGGTTAGAGACACTGCGGTCTCTGTTTCTGGCCTCCTTTTCAGAAAGTCCAGAATATCGGGCATCACCCAAGACACTCGTTGGCGATAATCTAGCGTAACCTCCAGCGGGATTCCCCCAATCACCATCTCACAGGACCTTTCCTTTTCTTTATCAGCTCTTCTGATTAAAGAATCATTGCACAGTCCTGCATCAGCTGCTTCATCAGCTGCTCAGGGGCACTATATGAACTTTGCACAGCGACACCCGCCATCATAGTGACCTTCACAAAAAAATTTTTTCCAACATGACAGTCTCTCTCACATGGGCTACTGGCCCTTTAAATTTCAGCAAGTTATACTTGCCACACCGCAGAAGTGTTCGGATTAGCAGCTGCAGCAAAACAAACAGGCTTCCGGCCCTTTAACACAGGAAAACAGCAACATTCAGCAGCACCTGCTCTTTTCCACGCCGTTGCTCCTAGCAACACTTTCTTTTCACTTTTATGTTGCCCCAGCAACAACATTGTGCCTTCTTTGCACAGACACACGCCTTGGTGGCATCAACATGCCCGCTTTGGCCTCAACATGCCCGCACCCTCCACCATATGTAAGGGATTGTATCCTCTCAGGGGGTCGACATCACATAATATCTTCACAACACGGGGATTTTCAGGTCCAACTCAGTTTTATTGGCACCAGCACACCAAAACAAATCATAAAAACAACACCTGCCCGGCTGGGCTCTGACTAAACATAGTTCAGCTAACTCACCTAAATACAAACGCCGTTCACACACAGCTTTTAAGTGCGGCTTCCTCAGCCGATCAGTCCAGCAGCCTCCTGGCTTTGACTCCAACCGTACCTTTTGGGGGGAGATGGTCCAACCTCTCAGGCCTCCTCAGCTTTTCTCCTCTCCCCAGACTGCCACTGAGGGCTGGTTTATCACACCAGTAATTGCACCCAGGTGGCCTCACCTGTGGTGAATAGGGATGTGGACTGGAATATCCACCCCCTCCAGACCTCTATGAAGCGTGAGACCTGTCACTGCCTCACAATATATATAAAAAAATATTTTAAAAAATAGTGAATCTCAGTTTGTGAGGTTGTTAGTGTTAGTTTTAAATAAGTAATTGTGGCCTCATTCGCCATCCAAGCAGAAAAGCGTGACATTGTTGTAAGGTAGTCATTGAATATCATTTTAAAAAAAATAAAAAATATCTTAGTTTGTGGGTAGTTAGTTTCAAATAAGTATTTTAGGCCTCATTCGCCATCCAAGCAGAAAAGTGTGATATTGCTGTAAGGTAGTCAGTGAATATCATTTAAAAAAAAAAAAAAAAAAAAATATATATATATATATATATATATATATATATATATATATATATATCTCAGTTTGTGGGGTGGTTAGTTTCAAATAAGTATTTTAGGCCTCATTCGCCATCCAAGCAGAAAAGCGTGATATTGCTGTAAGGTAGTCAGTGAATATCATTAGAATAAAAAAAGTGAATCTGAGTTTGTGGGGTTGTCAGTGTTAGTTTCAAATAAGTATTTTAGGCCTCATTCGCCATCCAAGCAGAAAAGCGTGATATTGCTGTAAGGTAGTCAGTGAATATCATTAAAAAAAATAGTGAATCTGAGTTTGTGGGGTTGTCAGTGTTACTTTTAAATAAGTATTTTAGGCCTCATTTGCCATCCAAGCAGAAAAGCGTGACATTGTTGTAAGATAGTCAGTAAATGTCATTTAAAAATATATATATATATATCTCAGTTTGTGGGGTGGTTAGTTTCAAATAAGTATTTTAGGCCTCATTCACCATCCAAGCAGAAAAGCGTGATATTGCTGTAAGGTAGTCAGTGAATATCATTAAAAAAAATAGTGAATCTGAGTTTGTGGGGTTGTCAGTGTTAGTTTCAAATAAGTATTTTAGGCCTCATTCGCCATCCAAGCAGAAAAGCGTGATATTGCTGTAAGGTAGTCAGTGAAAATCATTTAAAAAAAGTGAATCTGAGTTTGTGGGGTTGTCAGTGTTAGTTTCAAATAAGTATTTTAGGCCTCATTCGCCATCCAAGCAGAAAAGCGTGATATTGCTGTAAGGTAGTCAGTGAATATCATTAAAAAGAATAGTGAATCTGAGTTTGTGGGGTTGTCAGTCTTACTTTTAAATAAGTATTTTAGGCCTCATTCGCCATCCAAGCAGAAAAGCGTGACATTGTTGTAAGGTAGTCAGTGAATATCATTTAAAAAATATATATATATCTCAGTTTGTGCGGTGGTTAGTTTCAAATAAGTATTTTAGGCCTCATTCGCCATCCAAGCAGAAAAGCGTGATATTGCTGTAAGGTAGTCAGTGAATATCATTAAAAAAAATAGTGAATCTGAGTTTGTGCGGTTGTCAGTGTTAGTTTCAAATAAGGATTTTTGGCCTCATTCGCCATCCAAGCAGAAAAGCGTTATATTGCTGTAAGGTAGTCAGTGAATATCATTAAAAAAAAAATTGTGAATCTGAGTTTGTGGGGTTGTCAGTGTTAGTTTTAAATAAGTATTTTAGGCCTCATTCGCCATCCAAGCAGAAAAGCGTGATATTGCTGTAAGGTAGTCAGTGAATATCATTAAAATAGAAAAAGTGAATTTGAGTTTGTGGGGTTGTCAGTGTTACATAGTAACATAGTAATATAGTTTATAAGGCCGAAAAAAGACATCTGTCCATCCAGTTCGGCCTGTTTTCCTACAAGTTGATCCAGAGGAAGGCAAAAAAACCCTGTGAGGTAGAAGCCAATTTTCTCCACTTTAGGGAAAAAAATTCCTTCCTGACTCCAATCAGGCAATCAGAATTACTCCCTGGATCAACGACCCATCTCTAGTAACTATAACCTGTAATATTATTACACTCCAGAAATACATCCAGACCTCTCTTAAACTCTTTTAGTGAACTTACCATCACCACCTCCTCAGGCAGAGAGTTCCATAGTCTTACTGCTCTTACCGTAAAGAATCCTCTTCTATGTTTGTGTACAAACCTTCTTTCCTCCAGACGCAGAGGATGTCCCCTCGTCACAGTCATAGTCCTGGGTGTAAAAAGATGATGGGAGAGATCTCTGTACTGACGCCAGATATATTTATACATAGTTATTTGATCTCCCCTCAGTCGTCTTTTTTCTAAAGTAAATAACCCTAATTTTGATCATCTTTCTGGGTACTGTAGTCCACCCATTCCAGTTATTACTTTAGTTGCCCTCCTCTGAACCCTCTCCAGCTCTGCTATGTCTGCCTTGTTCACAGGAGCCCAGAACTGTACACAATACTCCATGTGTGGTCTGACTAGTGATTTGTAAAGTGGCAGGACTATGTTCTCATCACGGGCATCTATGCCCCTTTTGATGCAACCCATTATCTTATTGGCCTTGGCAGCAGCTGTCTGACACTGGTTTCTGCAGCTTAGTTTGCTGTTCACTAAAATTCCTAGATCCTTTTCCATGTCAGTGTTACCCAGTGTTTCACAATTTAATATGTACTGGTGACTTGCATTATTACTTCCCATATGCATAACTTTACATTTGTCAGTGTTAAACCTCATCTGCCACTTCTCTGCCCAGGCTTCCAGTCTATCCAGATCCATCTGTAGCAGTGTACTATCCTCTTCTGTGTTAATTACTTTACACAGTTTAGTGTCATCTGCAAAAATTGATACTTTACTGTGCAAGCCTTCTACAAGATCATTAATAAATATATTGAAGAGAATAGGGCCCAATACTGACCCATGTGGTACCCCACTAGTGCCAGTGACCCAATCTGAATATGTGCCGTTAATAACCACCCTCTGTTTTCTATCACTGAGCCAGTTACTTACCCACATACAGACATTTTCCCCCAGGCCAAGCATTCTCATTTTATATACTAACCTTTTATGTGGTACCATGTCAAATGCTTTGGAGAAGTCCAGATATACGACATCCATTGATTCGCCGCGGTCCAGTCTAGAACTTACCTCCTCATAGAAACTGATTAAATTGGTTTGACATGACCGATCCCTCATGAAGCCATGCTGATATGGAGTTATTTGCTTATTTCATTGAGGTACTCCAAGATAGCATCTCTTAGAAAACCCTCAAACAGTTTACCCACGACAGATGTTAAACCCTATAGTTCCCGGGCTCTGTTTTTGGACCCTTTTTGAATATTGGCACCACATTTGCTATGCGCCAATCCTGTGGAACACTCCCTGTCAGTATAGAATCCTTAAATATCAGAAATAAGGGTCTGGCGATGACATTACTTAATTCTCTTAGGATACGGGGGTGTATGCCTTCCGGTTCTGGCAATTTGTCTATTTTAATCTTTTTAAGACGCAACTCTACTTCTTCCTGGGTCAGACAGGAGATTTTTAATGGGGAATTTACTTTTATATTCTGCATTTCATCTGACAGTTTATTTTCCTCAGTGAATACAGTGAAGAAAAAGATATTTAGTAGCTTTGCTTTCTCCTCTTCACTCTCTGCAACTCCCCCCTCATTACTCTGTAAGGGGCCGAAACCTTCAGGTTTATACTTTTTACCATTTATATAATTAACCCCTTGACGACCGCCGTCTGTGTATATACGTCCTATCTGCACATGCCCCGTTCAGATAGCACGTATATACACATGCAGGCGGCCCTTTAATCCCAGCGCTGATCAGCACTGGGATTAAAGCTCCTGCAATCTAGCAGGAGAAAGTTGGGTCCTGGCTCACAGACAGAGCGGGGACCCTGAGGAGAAGACAGAAGCGGTTTATTACCGCTTTTGTCTTCTCCTCAGCCGGAGGACAGCCTTACCTGGGCGCATGGAGGAGCAGGAAAGAAGCGGCAGCGCCGCTTCCTGTGTTAGTCCCGCCGGTCACGTGACCGCCGGGTGTCTCGAGGCTAGAGCAGTGCTGCAGGGTCTAAGGAAACCCTGATCCAGCTCTGCCTGTGTCTAATGAGCCCCCAGGGGACTGTTTTCCCCTGTAACTGGGGCTCCTTTGGATGCCCCAGTTACAGTGGAAACAGTGGGAAAAAAAAGTGTTAAAAAAAAAGTCAATGTCCCCCAGAGGTCTTTTAATGACCTCCTGGGGGACATATTATTTGTCAAAAATAAATTAATATATAAGTAAAAAAATAAATAAAAAACAAACAAAAAAAAGTGTAAAAAAAAAAATTAAACACGCAGTCGCCAATGGAAACAGTCACCATAGTCGCCCCGTTAAATAAATGTAATCTATACATAATATCTATACATGTTATATATCAAAACGATCGTCATCAAATAGGGAACCCATTGCAATAATTAATTTGTGTGTCAGTTTTAATATTTAAAAAATAAAAATCTATAATTAAAAAAAATTACTTTTTTTTAAAATAAGAATTAGCGTTTTTTGTCTAAATTACACCTAAAAAAATATAAAATATCTTTAAAAAACCATTCTAATAATAAGTCCAAAGTGTCAAGTAAAAAAAATTGCAAAAATGATTTTTGTATTCAAACAAAAAAAAAAAAATTAGGGTCACTAAACCACCATGTGCCCAAATCACAAAAAGTTGCCTGGACATTCAGGCCTTTTATAGGTCCGGTCATGAAAGAGTTAAAGAACATTTTAGGGTTAGTTTTACTCTCTTTGGCAATTAATCTCTCGGTCTCTAGTTTGGCTGTTTTTATTTGTCTTTTACATATTCTATTTTTTTTTCTTATAGTTTTTCAATGCTTCCTCGCTCCCCTCCTGTTTTAGTGATTTAAATGCTTTCTGTTTGTCATTTATTGCTTTCTTTACAGCTCTATGTATCCACATTGGTTTTTTCTTGTTCCTTAACCTTTTATTCCCATAAGGTATGTACCTCTCACCATTAGATATTAGGATGCTTTTAAAAATCTCCCATTTTGTGGTTGTATTTTTATTTTTGAGGACTTTGTCCCAGTTAGTTAGGCCTATGGCCTCTCTTAGTTGAATTAAATTTTGTTTTTTTGAAGTTTGGTATTTATATTCCTCCCTGAAGAAACGCTCTTTTGAATGAGTCACTATTTCCCAGGTGTCCCCCGACCTGCACATCTGTTATTCTGTCAGGTCTATTGGTTAATACTAAGTCCAGTATGGCCGTCCCTCTAGTCGGGTCCTGAACCAGTTGGGAAAGGTAATTGTCTTTGGCTATTTCCAAGAACCTGTTTCCTTTATGAGATATACAGGTTTCAGTTTCCCAGTCTATATCTGGGTAGTTGAAATCCCCCATAATAACGACCTCA